>VZTV01033202.1:0-10303 GCA_013400875.1 Anhinga rufa | reverse complement strand
TCCTACTATCAGTCAGTTATTAGGTAGAGGTCCTTAGTAAAATCAATAGGAATTTTACAAAAAAAAAAGATGGTTTACCACATCCTTTTATTATTGAATTACGGAAGATTTGGTTTTTTTTTTCCTTTTCTGCTTTCTCATTAGTATAAATTATAGTTCCATTTTAAGTATTTTTCGAGACTGGAATTAGTGTTATGGAATTCTATATGAAAATTTTTTTGTTATCTAAAATAATTTATAAAAGTTAAATCTTTCATAACAGATTTGTAGGGTACTGAAATGTGGTCAAATTGAAGACAGTCATGTATTCACCTTCTGTAGCTTAACACAGAGAGGGTGTCATACTATCAACTACTACAATAAGAAGTACCAGATTCCATAGCTAATTTAATATTGTCCTGTGGCTTCATTAAGAAGGTATGCACACAAAGTGTTCTGCTTTTCCAGCTGGCTTTATATGCAACATTTGTAGTGCTGCTAATGAAGTAAATAAAAGGAAAACAAATCCCTGATGGATCCCAGTTTGTTCACTGATATGAAAGGTCTCATTAAAGGAATGGCTTTTGTGTATGAGTATTCCACAACATTTTGGATATTAACATTAAAATAAGGAGTGTACGTGGGAGCATATAACATTTTCTAGCCAGACATATAACTTTTTCACCAGACCAGAATTATCTTGCTCCAAAATAAAATTGGAAACATTTAATTATTAAATACAAAATTAACATTTCTGGCTTTCCAGAGCAGATTTGCATTTAATAATTAAAGATTTGTTTCAGGTAAACAATGCAAATATTGTTAATATCTGATCGGCAATATTGCTGTGACATTATTTTGCAAACCATTTCATTTTTTTCTCTGCAATTATGTACTCTGTGCCACTTACATGTCATCTAAAAGCTTCTGAAAACAATTTTTGTGTCTTCAAAACAAGGTAACAGCTTCTCCTATGAAGTGTAAATATACTGCAGAAATGTCCTTGTTACTAGATGGCTAAAAATATTTCTAAAATATTTTTGGTAGATGTTTATCAGCATAGAAGGGAAGCATTCTAACTTTTCCAGGTTGCTTTGTTCAAGAAACTGTGTAATGGTTAGGAAGCAATTATAATACAGTAGTCAGTGAACATATTAGCTCTAATTTCATTTTCAGAGAGAGAGGAAAAGAGAGTTAATATTTTGCTTTTAGATAATAATAGCCATTGGGCCTACATATATATAGCCTTCATCCATAAAAAAGTGAATCAGAAACTTCTAAAACAACAAGGAAGACGGATAGAAGAGAGAACCCATGCAAGTAATTATCCCTAAGAAGCACTATAACTGCAGCAGACCATTGTCCTTCCTAAAGCTAACATTCCTTCTAGCAGTGCACTCTATAGGAGTCTGAACATTCCTGAAAAAGCAGGACTGATGAATCTCAAATAAAAAAATACAGACCTACTGTTTTAAATGTACTAAATTCACCTCTACTGGGATAGAGGGAATGAAATAGAGAGGATCAATGAAGCTTCAATTTGTCTCTACTATCAGCCTATGGAGCATATACTGCCACACCCCATCCATCATATGGTCATTCAGCCTTACTTCCCTTGTAGAGAATGGATTTGCTTCCTCCTCTGAAACAACCTTTAATCCAGCAACCAATATATATGCAGACCAACTACATCCTCACTGTCAGGAAAAAGGATTTCAGACTGAGAAGTAAAAATCACCTTTCACTTATACTACTGCCTTGGAAGGCTGACAACACTTGGGCTGACAGATTTTCCAGTCTGGTGCTGTGCAGGGCCCATAAAATGTCCCAACCTTTCTACACATAACTTATGTAGTGTAAATGAGCTTAATTACAAGATATACAGGGACAGATCTGATTTATCTATTTATTCTACTTCTGATCATGACCCTGTGATTTTTCTTTTTATTTCTTTGCAGGCATGGATTTACTTCAATAGTTTCAGCTTTTCAAATGAAACTATAGTGGGTGTTTGGAGTTACACCGATTAAGCCTCTGGGGAACTCCTCAGAACAAAACTTCATGCTCTGTGTCACTTACAGTTTATATTTTATGTAAAAATGGTAGCTTACTTTTCTTCTGGCCACACCCTTCTCTTTCTAATACTTCTTTTTATTAAGCATGTCACATTGGAAAGGATCGTTAGGTTATATAATTGCAAATGAATTGCATACAGTTACTCTTCCATTAAAATGAAACTCCAAAGTTCTTTCTGAGTTTGTTAAAAAAGACTTGCCAAAGATTGTTTAGTCCATACAATTTGTAACTGAATCTTAAGCTTATGCCTCATGGTGCACTGTCATCACTGCCATTTGCTGCATGGGCGAGGTAACATGCTTGAAATTCTGACTTCTGGCCAGGATATTGAGGAAGCTTAGAAAATTACCTTCATAAAGAGAAACAGCACCTTAAGTTTAGTGTGAATTTACATTTTTCCAGGGAATTTTAATTAGCCAGGTAGATAAGACATACTGGCATTCTTGTGAAAATTGCTTATATTAGCAACAAAATTAAATACTGAATATTGTGGAAATGGTGTGCAGACACTTGCACATTCCACTACTGTGGGAAAAAATTCAGGTATCTGACACATCAAAGAATATTAAATGTAGAGTAGACTGCGCAAGCAATCCCCTACTTAGGTAAAAAGCTGCAAAACAGTTTATTTCTGCTTAGTTATGGTTGCTTGTTTGCATAATGTGTTGTACCAGTTAATATGTGGTAATACTTCAGTTGACATGTATGTAATAAGAGACAAAGGAAGATGGAGGGAAGAAAAGTTTTACTCTTCTTCTGATGACATGTCTTTACATGAACCTTCCAAAGGGACACAAAGAGTTCTATCCATACTAAAGAAAAAATTATTTTCAAGGCTGAATGGAAATTTTGCCACGTTTTCCTCTATATAAAAGTATTTCAGGTTTTGTTTTCTTTTTTGTAACTAAACTATTGATGAGCAGGCTGTTTTCTAAATAAATTCATAACTAATAGAAGACAGAGCTTGAGGATGTAATTACAAAAACATGACTAGGGACAGAATTTTTTCTGTCTCCTACTACAATTATTCCTTTATTGGAAACCAAAGGCTTTGCAGAGGATTTTGCCAAGTTAATTATGTAGAACAAAAAAGAAGGATAGATCTTAAAAAGTGAGAAGAAATAGAAAGAGTTTCTGGTGACATTTGTTTTTTGGATGAATTGGTCTAGTTATAGTTTGTGTTTAGAGCTAAGAAAAGTTGAAGTATGATTTTCCAAGAAATGCAGAATAAACCACCAAATCAGATATTGTATCTGAGAAGCAGGGAATATGCATGTTCAACAACAATTGCAATACATATCACAATACTTTAAAATCCTATGATGGTATCCATAAAATTGTAAAATCCTCTAACAGTCAAGAATTTAAGCCTCAGGCAGTGCATGAACGGTAAACATTTAACAAAAACAACTCCCATCTCATTTTTCCTCCTTTTGCTGTGTGCAGTTTAATTCATTTTATTGTTTCATATTTCAGTTGATCTCACACTACCTTTTCCCTCCCCACAATACTAGTCAAGAAAGTGTATGGTAATTAGATAGCATGCCTCTGGCACAAGTTGTTCACTGCAGTGGAGTCAGAAGGAATTTCTTCCACTGCACAGTTTAGAGTTGCATTATGGGATAATTTAATTTCAAACATCTATGTCTTTTCTGTGGTGAAAAAAAGCATTAAAGGAATAAGTATGAGGCAGGGGAAAAGAAGGATTTCAAAGTTTTTTCCTTAAAACAACCAGAATTAAGTATGGCTGAAGGCACAGACGACCAAATGAGGCTTCCTCCTGCCTTTGTTGCTGGATTTAGAGTGATCCCTCCAATTTTGTTTCCACTGCATATAGATTTTTTTCTGCTCACTTTTATTCTTTCCAACTCTAGCACTTTTCCCAGATGAATACAACTTTTTTCCAAGCAAACTCCCACAACTAATCTTCAGATATTGTTCCCATCAGAGTGAATGTCTAGATTTTGCCCTACACATCTTTTAAAATAGGCAGCAGACATAACTCAGAAACCTTTGGACAATAGTGCTAACTGTTCAGGACAGAGGTCTTAACAATACTTATCGTAAAGAAAGATTCTTCTGGAAGACTTCTAAATGTCTTTATATAGGAAAAGGCAGCAGGAATAAAATAGAAGGGAGGGGAAATACCAGAAGATAATCTCTTTCCAAAAAGGAAAATTAAGTTCTATTCTACCTCCCTCAGGCCCCAAAAGTCAGTACACCAAAATCTTTACTTTGGCCTCACAAACTATAGCTGGCCTCCAAGCACGTTCAGAAGGTATTTTTAGTGCTTGAGTTTCTGATTTCTCAGGGTCCTTGCTGGAGCAGGTGTTGGTGATGGCTTATAGAAAACTGATAAGCTTTGTTCTTTCAGGTGTGACTATGTTCCATAAAGTAAATAGTCACTTTAGTGCACAGATAGAGCTAAACTAAGCTAACTAGAGGGCAAAATGTGTTTGGGGTGTATTTTCCCTTAACTAATTTTTAGAAATTTCAACAAAGTTTTGCTTTCCTCAGAATCTCCAGGTGAGGTTGTAACAGGTGAGACTGTTATTTTCAGTATTTTGCAGATATCTTCCACACAGATGAAGAGAAGATGAAGCAGGCAGCAGACACCTGTCTTAATAGCATTATTCTGCCAGAACTTCCCTGAGGGAGCCAACAAAATTTTCCAGCTGGCCCAACACCTGACTTTCATTAATGGTTATACAGTGGCAAAAGAGATACTCTTAGCATGCAGATAATGCCAGATCTGCTCCTGATTTGGCCTCATCCCTGAAAAAGGGACGCATCCCAGGAACAATAAAGAGGATAATAGCACTATTTTTTGTCTTCTTGGATGGTGAATTTTGTATGTCAGCCAGACGGCATGTCACTGGGCAGGTCTGTGATGGAGATGGGGAACTGAGCTGGCACATGGGCAGGCCCTGGCTAGGAATGTATGAATTGACCTACAAGTGTCGTGTGTTATCTACAGCATGTGCATGACATGTCTAGATTAGCTTTCTTATGTATACTCATAAATTTGCTAAAACCTGGCTTGGATATGAGACAGTTCCATGTGGGTTGCATCAATCTGCCCCCAGCCCTTTGCCATGCCTCAAGGTCATGCAACTGTTTAGATTAGAAGGGACCTCTGGATGTCAGTTAGTTAAAGCAGGGCTAAATTCAAAGTTAAATTAGGTTGCTTAGAGCCATATTCAGTCAAGTTTTAAATATCTCTGAGGATGGAGATTCCACAGCCTCTTGGGGCAACCTGTTCCAGTGTTCAACAACTTTCTTGGTGATGTCCCCCACTGCCACCAGTCAGAATTTCTATTTTTGCAACTTGTCACAATAGTCTCTATTTTTTTTTCCCCTTATCTGAAAATAGCTCAGCTCTGTCTTCTTTGTAATCACCCATTAGATACTGAAAAAGAGCAATTAGGTCACTCTTTAGCCTTTTTTTCCTCAAGGCTAACCTTTTCACCAACTCTGTCCAGTTTATCAATATCTCTCTTGCATCAGGGAGCCCATAAGTGGCACATTCAAGATGAAGCCTCACAAGTGATAAGTAGGAAAGAAAAAAATTTCCTCCAACCTGCTAGCTGTAATCCTAATAATGCAGTCCAGCACTCAATTAGGCTTCATCTCTGCAAGATGTACTGCTGATTCAGTCAGCAGAGGCTTTTTTTTTGCCGAGTTCCTTAGCTAGCCAGTCCCCAGCCTGCACTGACACGTGGAATTATGCTGTAAGTAAACCTGTATCCAGCTGTGTCCAGCTGTTCTTGAACTGTCATTTTGCTTTCGCAACATGACGTTGGACCTGACTCACTACCTCAAGCTCTCTGATGATCACTGGATCATTGAATGACACTGTTGTTATCATTATCCCTGTTCTGCTCACCCTGCTCAGACTGTGCACTGTCGCTGCAGTCACTGTCCCTGCCTGGCCAGTGCTGGGTCACCCACGTCTCCTGACTCACCTTCCCTGGGGAGGGCCCCTCCTCTAGCTGCTCCCTGAAATGGGCCTCAGGACAGGTCTTTCTGCCAGTTCCTTGAACAAGTCAAAGTTTGTTCTGCTGAAATCTGAGATATTCAGTCTGTTACTGGTCTTCCTCAATTTCCTCAGGCTCTTAAATTTTCCCATCTCATGGTCATTTCAGCCAAGGCTGCCATAAGTGGATCAGTTCTTCCTTATTGGTTTGTGCATAGCAGATCCTCCAATGCACTTCCCATGGTTGGCCTTTCCAGCACAAACATTTAAAAATTGTACCCAGCACACTCCAGAAATTTCTGTGTCAGCCTAGTGTGAAAGTTCAAATTCTCCTATGGAAAAAAAGGCCATGCGATCATGAGGCTTTCTTTAGTATTTCAGCTTGCGGAGGGACAGGGCATGCAGGAGTTAGAAAGCATGGGGCAGCTGTGCAAGAAGGTAGTAGTGTCATAACCCATGCAGCAAAGGCAATATGCAAATCCAGCTAAAGGTGGTTAGACTTTTCTCCATTGTGTGTCTGTGCTGCACACCGCCTACAGTTACACACTCAAAATAGCGGCTACCAAGGATTTCAGAAATACGTATAAGTTTAGCACTGCATTACCCTTTAAAGTGTAATGTGATTGTGATATTCTGACATAACTCCTGGCTAGGAAAATCTGCATCACTGGGTAACCCCTGTGTCAACACACTACTGATAATACAATAAGGTTTGCAGAGAAAGTGAGACATCCTATCTCTTAAAGCCACCATGGCAGAGGAAAAGGGGTCCTGCTATGGCAGACGAACAACTCTCTGCTTACTAGTCTGTACAGATAAGGAAAGCTCTGGCTCTATTAATCATTGTGTTTGCAGGTTTTTTGATTACATGACATATGATTCCTTCACAGTATGAAGAGGATTATCCTGCTGCACAGGCATCATAGATGCATGCTCTGTAAATGATACAGAGTTTAGTCTTCTGCCTGTGTGTATTAACATAACATGATGGCATGGTACAACCTCTGTTGTGCATCATTCTGGGGATACTTTAAGTATCTAAGGCATCTTATGAAAAGGCTATTCACAACTGTTGTGTAGTTTCTGGAGCACATACTGTAACAGGTGTTTCCTGGGTGCTCCAATTATGTCTCAGATGTCTTCCAAGGCCAAAATAGCATGGGAATTCATGAAATTGGTCCCTGGGCATGTATCTAAGACTGTTGAAAATAGGCAGTGTACACATAGTTAGGAACATTAAATTATCTCCTAAGACAATCCAGGAGACTGCTAGGGAATTTAATGTTGAGTCTAGATTACCTGAGTCAAGTGCTTTCACAGCAATACCATAATGTTTCTGATGTTCATCTGAAGCTTCTGGCTCATGATTGCTTCCCACTTCTTATACATTGTATTGTGTTTATGTGATTGGTTTTTTTCATATTATGTTCTCAAAGTCCTAACTTTTGCTACTAATGTTAAAGCTGATGAGAACTGATCAGAACTACTTAAGGAAGCACATACTAATGAATGGTAACAGGCAAACAGCAAAACTAAGGAAAAGAGACAGTATCAAAAGTAATTTCCTAGCTCTGTACCAATGAAACTTCTATAGTGTGTATGAACCTCTGCAGTTCTAATTTTTTTGTTCTTTGGGAGTTTCTAGCTTAAACTGTCAGATAAAACATCAAAAACATCAGATAAAAGATCGGGAAAAAAAAAACCAACAAACAAAAAAACCAGAATAAACATCAGATAAAAAAATGTCACAGGATTCTAAAGCTGTAAATGTTCTTTGGTTCCTCTTTCTAAAATTTGAACTCAAACTATGTGTTGTAGAGACTAAAAGGTACAGAGAAAGTGAACAAAACCAGTAATGCCAATGGTAGAATATTGGTATATTCTATTGTCTAATGCTTATACAATAAGCTGAATATGGCTTCAATCCTTGACTTTCTTTCTTTCTACTTTTTAGATTATACTTCTATGTTTTTGAATCTTCATTGCTGCATTTTAATCATTCTATTTGTGTGTTGTAATACTTGTGAATGAAACTACAAGCCATTTGACAGGAAAATAAGATGGGTATGATACATGTTCCTGATAAAAATGGTAAGGAAAAATACAGTAAAGCAAAATTTAAGCAGTCATTTTAAACTTTAATGAAATCTATCAGATAGATTTTAATTTACTTGCTTTATTTAAGCAGACTATGATGAGAAGTCCTATTTTCACAGCTTCCTATCACAACCCTTAATTTAGGTGCTTTTTACATTAATACTGCAAGGTAGAAAAAACAAAAAATAATGTGCTAACTTCCTGTCCTACTCTGATATTTTAAAAAGGCATACATAGCTGAAATGTAGGCTGTTGCATGAAAGCTCAGGCAAGTTGCTGGCATGGAGGAAAGATGGGAATTCAGGTTACCAAACTTGAGTATCTACTGAACCAGCCACCTTTATAGTCAATGGGACATATGTTAACAATTTTAGAATATGTTTCATCCAACCTGTTTTAGATGCCTATTTGAGGATAATAAAAATCACAGTCCATAAACAATTATTTCTTTCAACTAGCTAAAAAGGGAGAATAACAACCATTCACATGTAGATGTTTATGTTTAACCAGATGAGCTACACCCAAAAACTTAGTTTCTTCTTCTATTAACTTTGACAGAACATGTAAAAAGTAAAGGTCCTACTGATTTCCTTTGCCCTTTTCTATTATAAAGCAAGAATATTTCTCCATAACTTGCCCTGAGAGTTTCATTATATTACACTAAACAGGATGAGACATGGCCCTGGCCTCTCCTCCTGTATTGGCATAACTGTTTTTGGAGGACAACATGCAAACCATTCACCTTTGCACAAAGAAAACCATTATATGTCCTATTAGAGTCAAGTTTCCCACAGCTACACATAAGAGAGCAGGGCTTGTCCTTCAGTCGTACTTCTTGGCTACTCTATACTAATAAATTGGATAATGCCAGGGAGCGTTCCTGGACACTGAAACTCAACTATCCATGTTCTTATATTGTTAAAAAGGCCCCTGGCATGGTTTTTGCAGTGGACCAAAAGGCATTCTCTCGGGCATCTTCTGGAATCCTTGTAGGAATTAGCAGAGACAAGGGATAACCCTCAGTATGCAATCTGCATACAAGTACCCATTTTTGGGAGTTAAGAGAATTTAACCATGCAGATGCAGGCCACGGCATGCCAATGGATCTCAACACTAGAAAATCATTAACCTTCTGGAAATATTTATTTTTCTAATGCAGATAAAATTCAACACCCTAGCCACCTAAGTGAAGGAGTTCATATCTCTCTTTCATTTTAGCATGCTTGTCAATATTCTTCTTATTAATGATAATAAAAAATTTAACTAGGTAGAAACTTCCTCTGTAGTCTCCTCTTCCTCCACAGTCTCCAAGTACTTTCTTTTGCAGCAAGATGACTGATCATACAGAGGAGGCTGTAATGTCAAAACCACTTCATTTTATGATCACTGAATAAAGCAACTGGGAAAAAACAGTATGTGTTAACACTTCAGCTTCAAAACAGTCAATAGGGATAAGGGATAATAAAAAGCTATGTCACAGATTGATGGTTTCAATAAGTTTCTCTGATAAATGTAGCGGTCTATTTCCACATAAGATCACCAAAAATTATTACTGGTGGTGCAGATTATTGAGATTCAGGCATGCTTAACATTAAAGTTAAAAGTTCAAAATAATTTTCTATACTGGTGGCATAGCATTTTTGGTGTATTTTTCCATAACTTTTTTTTTCTCCCTTTTTCTTCAGTTCTGATTGAATTCATAACTTCTGTGAAATGTGCAATGCACTCCTAAAGAAAAGCCATTACCATATACTGAAATGTTTTATGCTATGAAGCAATATGTAAAATACACCTGAGATTAATAAAATGGTATTGTACTTCAGACTAGATCTTCACTTTAAGTAGAGACTGTAATTAAAGGAGCAACAAAGGCAAATGAAAGTGCAGCACAGCTGTTAATTTTCACTCCTTATACTCAGTGGTTTCCAAAAAATCCTGCAGCTCTTTCCTAGAAGGAACATGTCATTTTAGGTTGACCCTAGCACAAAGGAAGTAACAGAATTTGGACTCATATTATTTTACCATAAAGAAGTGGAAGTCAAAAGAAGACAAGAAACTGGTCCCACATCCAGTTACACTGTCACCTTAGCATCTTTCTGGATCTTTCTTGTTATCAGTTCTATAATTCATATAGGTTTGGGTTTTTTCTTCTTTGTCATGGTTTTAACTGGGATA
>VZTV01033201.1:26748-52572 GCA_013400875.1 Anhinga rufa | reverse complement strand
GGTGACCCAAGGAGAGGAGACCCTAAGGAGGGGTGATCCAAGGAGAGGAGACCCCAAAGAGAGGAGACCCCAAGGAGGGGTACCCGGGACCCCAAGGAGAGGAGACCCAAGGAGAGGAGACCCCAAGGAGGGGTGACCCAAGGAGGGGTGACCCAAGGAGAGGAGACCCCAAGGAGGGGTGACCCAAGGAGCCTTCACACAGCTATTTTTCCCAGCAGTGTGACCCCAGGTTACAGCAGGATGCTCATTTATGTCTGGGTATGATTATACCTACAGAAAAGCTGCTAATTTTCAAAGATAAGTGGCTTAATTAACACAGAGAGGACAAAACTCTTGCAGCTGTCCTTACAGTCCACTTTCTAGGATGCAACAGGATTGTATGGAAATGTAACAGCCTGCAGAGCCAGGGAGCCCGGACTGCCTGCTGGCGTATGTTTTGCTCCCTTACTGCGATAAAGGGTTAAATTTTGACCAGAGAATAAGGAATAATATTCTCAAAGCCTTCTGCTTCATTTGGGAACCTAAACACCACTGACTTTTCATTAATTTATTTAAAGTTCTTTGGAAAAATTTACCCTATACCTCTCAGGATTCTCACAGTGCTTTTTGTGATGATTTTGAGGATAGTTCCAGCTGAATGTAACTGTTGTCCTCTCTAGGGGAGGACACCGACAGGAAGCTGCCTTGTATTTACATGTAAGGATGTGAGCCTAAAGTCCAACCAGTTACAAAGCCAGCATCAGGAATTCGTCATGCGGTTGTTTGTGAAATTACAGTGAACTAGGAAATAGCAGCAATCGAAAAGGATGTATACAGAAAATGCATCACCTGCAAAATTTCCCAAGGCATGAATTTATCTCCCAGTTACCAGGAAGGAGCTTGCTCCCATACTGAGACACTTCACTGCCGCTGAATGGGTGAGACGTCAATCTCAGTCCAGAACTATTAAAATCTGTTCAAAAGTCTGAGGTGTAAGATTTTGCACAGAGTATACCAAGCCTCTGCCCTGCTCAGGTCTGGGGGTCTCTACCCAGAGACTGCGGTACGTTGTTTTAAAGTTCGTGCCATTTTTATACGTGGATCCTCTTGCCGATTAAAACAAGAATTCAGAAGTAGCGGTGTATACGCTTGCAATGGCAGGGAGAGGGAGAAAACCAAATTCTTTTCTGCAAGTTGGTACAGCCAGTCCTCTGACGCTTGTGTCACGCTCCAGCCTGCCTCCTGCACCCCAGACCCTTTCCGAACACCCATGGGATCGGTTAATGCGTTCTGAGCTCAAACACAGCAAAAATTGGCGTTTTCCTTTTGCGCTCTTGAAAACCAAAGCACAAACTCTTCAGCAAGCAGCTCCCGCTCCTCTTGGCTTTGCAAAAGGGGTCTGGCCCGACTGCGCTCTGTGAAGGCCTGGAGAGCTCAGGGTGGGCTCCAGCGCGGACGGGGGCTGCTGCTGCAGAACTGACTGCCCGATAGGAGCCCCCTTTGTTTGAGTAAGAAGGTGCTATTTGGGGTTCATTAAAAAATGTTGTCGCATGCTGTTTCCCATGTGGATTTTGAGGGTCCTTCCTTATCGGAGACTCCTATTTTTGTCTCCTAAAAATTAATGACCCTGTTGTTATGAGAGCTGTGCTTTTAAAATCACTTGTCCCATACAGGACAGGTACACCTGGTGGTTTCTATCCTCTTCCTCATCCTCACGCAGCTCTCCCTGATTTTGGGCTGATTCCTTTTTCTGGAAGTAGGACAAAGCAAGTGGACAGCACGAAGTCTCAATCAGTGGTGGAGGAAGAGATTTTTCTCAGATAACAATTGCTATGAGAATGTGTTGAATCATTAAAAATTAAACATTAATGAAACAACAGTTCTCCTTCCACATTACTCTTCTCCCCACCAGGCTTTTGAGTGAAGATTAAATATTGTTTTCCCTGGTTTCTGAAGGGGGCATGGAACACAAAGGTCTTGGCTTTGCTCGGAAATAAAGGTGAACTTTTAACTTGAGCTACCAGTGCTGGTGGAAACCCCAGGGGAGATAAGGCACTTTGCATATTCTGCTTGTTGATGGCAGTGGGGAATGAGGAAAAGCTAAGAATAGGATGAGCGTTTCTCTGACTAATCTGGGAGGAATACAACAGTCTTGTCTCTGATCAGACCTTTCCATATCAAGTAACCTTACCCATGAAGTAAGATAGATTTTGCCCAAGTGAAAACAGTATTTCTACCCGTTCGCTGGCGCTTGCTTCACTTCCCCTTGGCCATACAGGTTGTGTTGCTGGGATTTTCCCCTGACAGATTTCAGAGCGCGCGGGGCAGGCCGTGCACTGCCGAGGCACAGCCTCCTCGGGGCTCGAAACCCCTTGGAAACTCAACCCTGCCTTCCGTCTCCCTTCACATCCCGCAGCGGGGTCCCGGCATGTACACACGCTGCGCCAGCCTCATGCCATGCAATGCACTCATCAAACAGTTGTTGTTTTTTTTTTTCTCTAGGAAATGATGCAAGAAACTTTCTCTTGCAGTGGCTTAAGTTACATTTTCAACCTTCCTGGAAGTTTTCTTCTTGAATCATTCTTTTGTCCTTTGCTTAACCTTAGAAAAGCATGCCACTTTTGCAAAGGAGCTATGAAATTGTTGCAATGAGTGCTCAGTAAACTGGGGCCTGTGCATCATGCCCTGGGCGGCGAGCAAACCTCCCGCGAAGGGCTGCTTTCTCCCTGGGCCGGGCGGCTGGATCCCAAGGGCATTTCAAGGAAAATCTGCTCTGTTGCTTTCACCCCTCTCAGCCGGCTGATGCGAGGTTTGAGGGAGTTTGATGTGATGCTCTGATTTTATACCAGCCATCTGGCTGCGGCCACGCTGTCAGTGACCCCGGGGGGGGGAACGGGACCCCTGTGTCCTGAGCCCTGCTCTCCTGCACGGGGGCAATAACCAGGGATGCCCCGGGCACGAGTCCATCGCAGGAGATTGCAGGTTAAAAGGAGTGGGTCTCATGCTGAGGTGGGAAGGTGGCAGAGGAAAGCAGAAACAGGCACGCAGCAGAGAGGAGAACAGAAGTGCCCGAGGAAGCCAGCCCTGATGTGCCTCTCCACGTGCTGGCTCACAAAGCCACAGCGATCGTGTGCATTTTCCTTGTGGAAAAGGCAGATCAAGGGCTTGTAGAAAATGAGCGCTGGCTTTTCCCAGCGCTGCCGTAGGAGGCCTGGCTGGCTGGGACTGTTCCTAAGCCAGCTCAGGTAGCAGCACTGCAAAATTACTTTTTCTTCCTTCCAGCAAACACTGCCTTACCAGCCTGAGCGGGTGGAGAACAGAGAAACACGCTCAGCCTTAATGGATCTTTGGTCTCCGTAGCAGGAGAAAACTGTTAGAAGCTGCAGCAATTCACTGTGATCCGAATGAAAACGCTGCTTGCGGGTATTGCAAAATGCATTCCTGGTGCTGTGCAGACACTGCGAGTTCATCACCTGGAAAGGAAGGTCCTGCACGCAGCCCCGCTGCGGATACCTACCGTCCAGCTCCCGTTACGGTACATACCGCACCGGCGACCACGGCTCTGCATCCTCAAACCCTGTTTATCAGGAGGTAAATCTGCCTATGAGTGGTTCGCGAACCCCTGCATTGAAGATGGTCGTGCGTCTTCTGAAGCTCCTGCAATGCAGCCGCTTCGGGGGGTGGAGAAATGCTGCGCTGCTGCGTGTGCTCGGAGTATTTCTGCATCGGATTCATCTGGCCACTGAAAAATGCTTTAGTGCCTGCAGCAGCCGCTGAAATCAGGAGGAAATGAAATACCTTCTTCTGGATTAGATATTGCAAAATCTTTCATCCCAGCCAGCCTGTGTGAAATTTCAACTGCTTCCTTTGTTTATGAAGTGAAGGATATTTTTATCAACTCCAGTGTTTGGTTTTTTTTAGTTTTTATTTTTAAATAAGGCTCTGTTTCTCTATTTATTGGAAGTCTAAAACCTCTTTGTACTCTTAAAATCAGCTTTTAGCAGCTGGGCTTCTCATTAAAGGTGCTGATAGGTCATGTGTTATCGCAGGCGTCCTTCAGGAACAGTGAAGGGCAGGTTTTGATCCTGAAGGTGATGGTGGGAAAAGATGATGCTCTCCTACCGGTGTCGTTCCAGGCAAGGGCCCCCCGCAGCTCCTTTCCATATCTCTTCCTTGCAGCTGTGGCATCTCAAGGGTGGTTTGAGGACTTTTTCTCTCTTCACCTTTCCCTGGTCAGTGAGTCTGACAGCAGCAGCTCTTCCTGTGCTGGGCATAGAAAGAGAAATGCATGATACAGGGTCCCACATACCTGGGGTACAGGTACTGCGTACAGGTCACTGACCGGCCCGGACCCGACTTCTGCACGTGGTAAAGGATGTTCATAACACGGCTCCTTCTCTTTTTTGTGTGCGTGTGTTTGGGACCAGGCCATCGCTTGTTAGGCTTTGAAAATAGCTGCGGTGAAGCTGGTGAAGAGCTGCCTTTGGCTACCCCCAAGCGCTCAAACTCTACTTCTGGCTCTCATCGGACGCAGCGGAGGATCGGTCCAGGCGCTTGTCCCACCTAGGCTGCTCTGCTCTGGTTAAACACACCGGATTAAGTTATTCTGTACTGAAATGAAAAGAAAACCAGACCCTCAGGGTTTATTTGTCACGGACATTTTACACTCGCTGCGGGGAAGCTGGTCTTGTAATGGAAATAGCAGCGGGGGCAGCCAGGGTGGCCAGGGGGACCTGCTGGATGATCTACCCTGTCCTTCAGACCGTGGGCTCTTCGGGGCAGGGACCCCCGTGTGACTCCCCGTGGCTCTACCTTAGTCACTCTCTGTAACGAAACAGTATTTCGCACACCCAGAGCAGCTGGTTACGGTGGCGGCGATGTGCCTCGAGTAGCAGGGGGCAGAGCTCCACCTCTGCGAGGCGTGCGTGGCTCTCTTGAAGCAGGCTGCGAAACGCCTGCAGTTATTATGGAGGAAAACTTGTGTTCTCTCAGTCTTGCCAAAGCTGGACACTCCGCGCCTCTGTATTACTTGTTAATTTATGATCTTTTTTGTACCTTGTAAAACAAGTAAAGAAAAAAGTAACTCCTGCCCTCAAAAACTATGTAAGTAAATACTGATGATGAAATAGCAGCGCCCAGCGATACTTGCTGAGTTTTACGTTTTGCAGACAGACCACTCCTACCCTTCAGTTAATAATTACACATAAAGAGGTACCAATTTACGGCAGGACGATATGGAAGTAGTAGAAGGCTCAAGGTAAACTTGACAATGCCAGGAAAACAGTGGTTTGGTTTGGTTTCTTTACAAGTGTACTTAAATGTATCCAGCAAAACAAAGTGAAAAAGTGGAATTAATGGCCTTGTCTAATCAGTTATCCATCCCCCCCACCAGCAATGGCCCTGACCTGTCGGGGTGTTGCGAAGGAGGAGCCGTAACACTGCTGAGGCGGCAACCCCTGCTGCGATCCGGAGGCAACCCGGCACGGCCCTTCCTTCGGTTTCACAGGTAGCATCGCTTTAGACTAATACGTTGTGACTCACTCGATCAATCTCTTGAGCGGACAGTTTCTTGACCTCAAACTCGACAACAACAAGGCGATGACAGGTAACGACTGCAGAGCCTTGAGCCGAGCTCTCTGCGATGGCACCAGCAGCGTCGTTGTCTCCGAGCAGTGCCTGGCCATTCCCCCCCCATACCCCTGTTCTACATTCCAGTGACCTTTGCTTCTGCAATTCGCTTTCTCAAGAACTAATTATCGAGTTTTGAGTAGTTTTGCTCATACTTTGCTTTATCCAAGATCCCTGTCACCAGCCAATCTCCCCCAGAAAACTCGCTCTCCAAACTGCATGGCTGGCTCTTCAGCCTCAGGTGACGTGCGAACCTCCACGTAGTTTCACCATCCTGTTGTAACATTTCGTTATATGTTTTCCACGTCCCCCTTCTGCTTGAATTCCCAGAGAATGGCAAAATACGGCAAAGCCTTTGGACCTAGCGATTGCCAAGGCCGTTTCCTACTCTTCTTGTTTTCACCGACACCCCAGCACCTGCTGACATGGAGCCATGCGCAGCCTGAACCTCCCCCGGCCACCTCCTCTGCACGGAGACTGCAGCTCCTCCGAGATCTGAGCTGTCTTTGGCTTTTCCAATTCAGGGTAAATACGTTTAAACCTTTAAGCTCTTGGAAATACATTGTGGTTTGTGTTTGCTCTGAGACGAGAAACCAATCAAATGTGCTTTCTTGAGGATCTTGGTTCCAGCTTTTCCGAGAGCCGCGTAACAGAGCCAGGTGAGCCTGGCCCCGGCTTGGCTGCCGAGGAGAAGCCTGTGAGCGCGGGCACAAAGACAGGGAGTCGCGAAGGGGTTTGCCACCTCACAGACTGGTGGCTTCTAGGTAAGCACGGTTGTAAAGAATAAACTCACTGGATAAAGTGATTTCCTCTCCCTCCATAAAAACCTTCCCTTTTGAGCCAGGTAGATTTTACAGCACGTGCTTTTGCTGGACCCTCTGTGGACAGAGGGATGGAAGGTCCCATTCGGGGGCTGTTGAGGGCAGCAAGCTGTTTTGCATCACCTTTCCGCAGGGCAGCTCCTCTCTGGCTTCGCGAGCCAGGAGATGCTATCGGAGGGGTTTTCCCACCAAAGCTGCGCACAGGACTGAAGTGCTCTCTGAACTTCCCCCTCCCAACGGCGGGGTGGATATCCAGCGGCAACAGATCAAACTGCAACAAAACCACTTCCCTTGTGCCCAGAAAGCGCCGTCCCGCCGTGCAGGAGCCGCCTCACGTGCTCACTGAATGCAAACCAAGGCCCTACTCACCATATTTTCTGGCCATCCCAAAGGAATCGTGTTTGGCTTCCTATTCAGATGCTGGGAGGGTTTTTTGGTAGATGAAAAATCATCCGCAGCTGTTGCTGAGGGTTTTGAGACACCAGGTGTAACTGGGAAATGAAAGGGGAGGCAGGGCTGAGCCTCTCAATTTGGGCTCCAATAATGATAATGATTCAATTTAGGCTTCTTCAAAGAAGAGGGGGAGGGAGGGCGGAGAGGGCGGTTTGATCACACGGATGCCCCTCGGCCAAGTCATAACCTGAGGCATGCTAAAGGCAGTGGGTCAGTGAAAGGACAGGCTTCCCAGGGCTGTAATTACCCGTCCCGCAGGGCCTCCGGGCAGCGAGGAGCTGGTCCACGGGAAGAGCTGCTGGTCACAGAATCCCAGAATCCCAGCGCGGCGGGGGCTGGCAGGGCCCTCCGGAGCTCCCCTCATCCATCCCCCCTGCGTGAGCAGCACCCCCAGAGCAGGGGCACAGGACCGCGTCCAGGCGGGGTGGGAATGGCTCCAGGGAAGGAGACTCCACAGCCTCTCTGGGCAGCCTGGGCCGCTGCTCTGGCACCCGCACAGCAAAGGGGTTTGGCCTCAGATTTCAGTGGAACTTCCCGTGTTCCAGCTTGTGCCCGGTGCCCCTTGTCCTGTCGTCGGGCACCGCTGAGAAGAGCCCAGTCCCCCCCCCCTGACACCCGCCCTTCAGACACTGATCAGCCCTGAGGAGATCCCCCTCAGCCTTCTCTTCTCCAGGCTGAACAAGCCCAGGTCTCTCAGCCTTTCCTCCCCAGGGAGATGCTCCATCCCCTGAGCATCCTTGTGGCTCTGCGCTGGCCTTGCTCCAGCAGCTCCCTGTCCTTCTGGCACTGGGGGCCCAGCACTGGACACAGCACCCCAGCTGCGGCCTCCCCAGGGCAGAGCAGAGGGGCAGGATGGCCTCCCTCGCCCTGCTGCCCACACTCCTGTCCATGCAGCCCAGGACACCGCTGCCCTTCTTGGCCCCGAGGGCCCAGCGCTGGCTCAGGGGCACTGGCTGCCCACCAGCACTGCCAGGGCCTTCTCAGCAGAGCCGCTTCCCAGCAGGGCAGCCCCAGCCTGTGCTGGTGCCGGGGGCTGTTCCTCCCCAGGGGCAGCACCTTGCCCTTGCTCCTGGTGAATCCCATGAGGTTCCCCTCGGCCCAGCTCTCCAGCCTGCCCAGGGCTTGCTGGATGGGTGGGTACGGACACCTGGCTTGATGTGGGACAGAGCACAAGGCACTTGGAGCTGAGTCTCCACCATGTATTTACACCTGAAAAGCTTTGGGACTTTTTAAGTTACACCCTGGGGGATGAGTTTGTTCATCCTTCGCTCCGGCAACGTTGGCATCAGCATCTCCCTTTAATTTCTGAGAGAATGCAAACGTTGATATAGCTACGAGACATCCCTTTGAAGGGATGTACCTTGGCAATGGGACAAAGCTGCCCCTAATTCGTACTTTACAATGAACCATGTCCTTAATGGGTTTTGGGGACTGGTGCGAGCACAGCCCGAGCTGCAGGCAACTCCGACAGGCACGTCCACGCAACGCAGCCATAAACACAACGCGTCCGTCCCTGGAAGTGTCCTTCAGTTCACAGGAGGTGCTGCTGCCCAGTGACCTCCCCGACCCCCAGGGATGATCAATGGACCCAGCCGCGGGGCCGGGCTCGCTTACCACCACTGTCCTAGTAGGGACGTGATAAGATGCTTCTCCTCCCCAGCCCTCCGAGCTACGCCTGCACCCGGGAGCGTTTGCGTGTGATAACAGGGGAACGGGGAAAAGGCACGCGGTAGTTTGCCAAATTACGGAATTTCTGCCAGCGTTGCTGGGCGGAGGAGGAAGTGCGGGAACACCTGCGCCCTGCCTCCGCTCCGGCGTATTTAACCAGGGGCTCCGTGTGCCTGGAGCCACGGCTCAGCCTCCAGCTGCCCTGGGGAGGGGGGAGCAGGCTTGGGGAAGATGAGCTGCAGCAGGTACCCAGTGGATGTGAAGGCGGTAGGCTTGATGCAATGCAGAAAGCAGAAGGTACTTCAGCGGGGGGTTTTGTAGGATTTTTTTTTTTCTCCTTAAATTGGGAAACTCCTTTTTTCCTCCTTAAATTGGGAAACACATTGGGAAACTAGAGGGCTTTCCGAGTTACTCTTACAGGGCTACGCTTGCTCCTTTCCCTGCAGTGTTGGGATCAGAGCCTTGTGATCTAGGCCAGGGCTCTTGGACTTGATTTTTAATGGTCTTAATATCCTAAGAAAATGGTTATCTCGGATTCCGCTGTCTTTCTGTTCACAGTGTCATAAATTTCTTCCGGTTTTAACAAAGATTACCCATTTGGGGCCCTAAAATTAAGGAAATATTTTGTTTAATTTAATTTTTTAACGTGACAGTCTTGCAGCCTGAGCTAAACCACAGGTCCTGACAAACGCCGATTGCTTGAAAACATCCAACATTGAACATTACAATTAAAAAAAACATTGAACATTACAATTAAAAAAAAAATGCACTACTTCTCCCTTTTATTTTTCCAGAACTACATGATATTTGTGTCTTGGTCGGATCAGAACAACATTCTCATCTACCGGACATTTGAAGACTTTAAGAGATTCCATGTAAGTGAATATTTTCCTGAAAATGGGATTCCTGCCCTGGGGAGGGGGGAAGGAGCCCAGCCGGGCACCGGGGCTGCGAAGCATCACTATTCTCTCCTCCTCCTCCTCGCTTTTAGAAAGAGCTGAAGAGAAAATTCCCCATTGAGAGCGGCTCGCTCAGGAGATCTGACCGGACGATACCCAGGTTTAAAGGTAAGGAGAACAAATCTCTGATGGACCAACAAACCCGAGCGCGCTGTCGGGGACAGTCGTAACCGATGACATAGACCTCAGTCTCCGAGTCTGGCCTTCCTCTGGCACAGATTAACAGCTCGCTCCTGCTCGTGGCGTGGTACTGCTGGGCTACATCAAGGTCCCGGGGTCTATTAGCGACTTAAAACAACCCAGGAATTTTTTCTTTTAATAGATCATTAATTGCACTTGGTAAATTAACATTACATTTTAAATATTGGCCCCGAGCTCCTCGCAACGTTTATGTGTGAGCAAAGATAAATTTGAGATACTCAAAAATTGCATCAGGAGCAATTAAAAAGGACAGGGAGGCCGAGGCAGCTTCTGTCTTGGCTTCTTACAGTTTGGGCTCGTGTGGGGAAGGGCGGTAGGCGAGGGCACCCCAGCGTTCACACGGAAGATGCTGCTCTCAAGGCATCCAGACCTGGTTTTGTCTCACGCCAGCTTTGCTCTTATGATTTTAAAGATGCAAACGTGAAGCAGAGGAAGAGCGGGAAGCCAGACAGGTGCCTGGAGATACTGAAACTGCTGGAAACTTACTCCCAGGAGCTGCTGAAAACGGATGCTAAGATCTCCCAGGGTGAAGATGTCATTCAGTTTTTCAGGGCCCAGACCCAAGACCTAGATCCCTCCTTTCCCGAAAACAGGTATGAAATCATATTTGCATTTTATTATTTGTATGTGTCTTCACGAAACAGCGATGTTAGAGAATATGGGTAGAAGACAAACAAGTTACATTCCGAGGCAGCAGAGCAGCAAAGTTCTGCTGAATGCTTTAACGTACGTTTGCGTTGGTCCTGATGCCCAAGCTTTTCTTGGCCTACCACATAGACGATTTTACCAAAATTAATGCTAAACTCAACCTTCCATGTGAGTTTTCATTAAACCGATATTTAACTTTACTTTTCAGTGTTGTGATCATGCCATCAGAAATCGGAGGGGAAAAGAAAAACCAGCCACGGCAGCAGCTCTCCTCTATTACACGCCCCCAGGCGTCCCAGAGCTACAGATGCGTAGAAACCTTTGAAACCAAAGATGCGAAGAACAAGACTTTCAAAGTCGCCCAGAAGGAAATTGTTGAAGTGTTGATCAAGGACATGACTGGTACGTGTGATAGGGCTTCTTCAGTCTCGGGGATGGATGGTGTAGATGGATTCGTAGCTTGGCAAACGCCGAGGCAGCAGCATCACGGGTGCGGGTGGGTGTTTGTACGCGAGGTGGGCTTACCCGGATTTACTTAGGCGGGAGGAAAGAACAAAACGGGGCAGCCCGGCACCGGCCAGGCACTGAGCTGCTCTGCAGACTGCCCCTCCTGGCTCCTGTGGCGGAGCAGCCCCTTCCCAGGGATTACGGTCACCTGTCGAGTTGCAGGCTGTTAAAACCCCCACTTTTTTTTTCTCGTTTGCTGCAGGATGGTGGCTAGTGGAAAACGCAGATAAGCAGATAGCCTGGTTCCCAGCCTCGTACCTGGAAGAGGTTGATGCCCACGAGGACACCCAGAACGCCTTGAGCTCAGACGAGGAGGGTAGGTCTGCTTCTGGCTCCCTGGGGCACCACATTCCTCCTTCAAAAAATGAGTTCTGTAAAAACCCCGCTATAACCATTGCTTGGAGTCCCTGCCTGGAGCTCTGGCTCTTCTGATCCGCTCTGCCACCAGCTGTGGGTCTCTGAGCAAATCACTCACTCACGGGGACGCTCGTCACGCAGCTCTCGCTTGCTCCCCAGGGCTGCTGAGCTGGTCGGTCAAAATCCCAGAACAGCAGGGGCTGGCAGGGCCCTCCAGAGCTCCCCCCGTCCAGCCCCTGCGTGAGCAGCACCCCCAGAGCAGGGGCACAGGACCGCGTCCAGGCGGGGTGGGAATGGCTCCAGGGAAGGAGACTCCACAGCCTCTCTGGGCAGCCTGGGCCGCTGCTCTGGCACCCGCACAGCAAAGGGGTTTGGCCTCAGATTTCAGTGGAACTTCCCGTGTTCCAGCTTGTGCCCGTTGCCCCTTGTCCTGTTGTCGGGCACCGCTGAGAAGAGCCCAGTCCCACCCTCCTGACACCCGCCCTTCAGATACTGATAAGCACTGAGGAGATCCCCCTCAGCCTTCTCTTCTCCAGGCTGAACAAGCCCAGGTCTCTCAGCCTTTCCTCACCACAGAGATGCTCCAGTCCCCTGAGCATCCTTGTGGCTCTCAGGGTCATGGGGATGGAGGCATTTTCCCTGCAAGGCAAAACCGACCTCTCCCTTCTCCCCGCAGGGAGCCTGTACTTTGTTGTGCGGGCCTACGAGTCTCAGAAGGCGGACGAGCTCTCACTGAACAACGGCGTTGTCGTGGAGGTGGTCAGGAAATCTGACGACGGCTGGTGGCTGATCCGGTAAGGAGGCTTTTCCGAAGCTCTCGTTCCCCAAGGGAGCTGGTTACCTGCTGCGGGTGCTCCCTTGCCTGCTCCTCCCCAGGCGGGGTGCAGAGGAGCTCCCTGTTTCCCCTTCCTCAAGCCCAGTACACAGCACTGGGCTGAGGCCTCACCTGCTTCCCCTGGGTGCTCTCCTCCCTCCCCTTGGGTCTGAGCTGGGAGAAGAGCTCTTTTCAGTGTTGCTTTTCATCCTTCCCCTTCAGATACAACGGCCATACAGGCTACATGCCCTCCATGTGCCTCCAGCCCTACAAGAATCCTCACCACAAGCTCCAGACCATCATAAGCTGCGGGCTCAACGTCTCCACCCCGAACCTCTGCTCCTCCCTGACGGCTCCCCAGCCCCGGGGTGAGGCCGCGGGACAGCACAGGGTGCAAGCTTGCTCTTCCTGTGACCGGACTGAAGAGGACGTGAGCTCTCCGAGAAGCAGATCGAGGTCTCTGCCCAGGGCCAGCTCCACCCCAGACCTGGAATCAGACAGCTCATCTCTCAACTTGGGCAGTGGCAGCGAGCGGGACGGCCGCCTGAGCTGGAAGCCTGACTTGTCAAGATCTCTGCCCGAAGTCGAGCAGGTCACGAGCTCTCCCCTGGGGCGTGCCTTGGCCACCCGCAGCAGCAAGTCTCCACACCTCACCCACAAGGACAGGAACGATTCTGGCTTTGTGGAGTCATCTGCGGCTGATCTGAGCTGCTCCCTCACGGACCCAGACTTGGCCGCTTGTGTCCCCAAGGTGCCCGTGCGCCCCTCAGCCCACGAAATCCTCCAGAAGTGCAGCACCGTCACGAAGCAAGCCGTGCAGCAGTCTTCCTCCCGGCCAGCCCTCCAGGCTCTGTTCCCTCCCCAAAGCGTGCACTAATGCCCCCGGGGCGGGGGGACACGGACCTAGCCCTGGGCCAGCACCCCGACCCAGAGCCAGGCGCCCTCCTCGCCCAAGTCCCGCAGGAGCTGTGGGCAGCGGCGCGGGGAGCGCGAGGGCTTGGGGCTGTCGCTTTCCAAGGACACGGTCAGATCCTGACAGAACAGGCACTCAAACATTGCTTCCCCTTCCCTGGGTGATGCCAGTTCATGCTGCAGCTTGCCCGGGGAGCCAGGAGTGGCTTTACTGGAGTTAGCGGGAGAGGATTCTGTGGTTTAACTTATCAGGCGAGTCGGGGCAGCTGCGGATCTGGCAGCTCCTGTGTCAGTTAGAGGTGACTTCGGATTCAGTTAATTCTCCCTCAGGCAGGTATTTATCCTGCAATGTCATATGTGAAGATTTCACGCTCGTTCCTGCGTTATTCTCCGCGCGGGGGCGAGCTGGCGGAGCGCTGCAGCCCCCGGGAGAGCAGGGCTCAAACCCAGGCGGAGGAAGCAACCTGTAGCTCTGGATTTCTTGGGCGACTCTAACTATTGGTGTTGGGTGGGGATGGGATGGTGCAGCCGTGGGAATGTCATTTCGCTGAACCCCCTATTTTATGTAATCTTTTTTTATTAACTCTTTGCTTTTTGGGGTTTTTGGGTTGCGGGGTTTTTTGGTTTGGGTTTGGTGGGGTTTGGTTTTGTTTTTTTTGTGTTTGTTTTAAAGGTTAGATCAAGTCGGGTAGTGGCGAACTGGCCATCGAATATACGAATCGGCTGGATTTGCTGAACGGCGGCGAGAACAAAACACCCTGTTGGGGTGGAACCTCATCTCCGGCCGTTCCCTGTGGCGATTCCTGTTTCTGGGTGTAGCCCAGCTCGTTTCCCAGCTGGGTGAGGGGGCCAGAGCTCGGTTTTACAAACAACACACCCCGCTTCCAAGGGGGTGCGATAGGTACTGACACTTAGAGCCATTCTCATCCTAAACTTGTTTGCTAGACTTGAGTTAGAAAAATAGTTATAGGAATACTTAAGACTTTTATATATAGATTGCTGCCTTTAATTTTAGTTATTCTCCCAGGTACCCGTTAATTTTTTTTAGAAACAAGCAATTTAACAACTTGTGAGATGTTTATGTTGTTCTAAATGTTATACATTTTTGTCTCTAAAATAAATATCTATGAAGAACGCTTGTTTTTATACTTCAAACATCTGCTAGCTGGGGAATGAAAATTGCGCTTATTTCCCTCCCAGGCGCTAATATTCGGGGCGGGCACAGGTGGGAAACCTGCCTTGGCCCAGGCCGCACTTTGCCCAAGCAAAGAAAACACTGACCCGACTCTGATCAACACACGCTGCCGCGCTGGGCTTTGGGATCTGATACGACATTGCCGGTAGCGTTCCCCAGCTCCAAAATGTCTTTAAGTCCCCAGTAAAGACCAACGGCTTGTTCAGAGCCAGATTCTGCCTCTTCTCCTAACTAAGTGCGGTTTAAGTGTCAGGGTGGGAAAATACAAAGGGAAACCACAGCTCGGCCAAAGGACCGACCCCTTCCTCTCGCTAAGCCCCAAGGAGACCGAGTGCTGGACTTGTTTTAGAAATTAAAACTTAAAAAATTTATTATAAAATACAGGAATAGGCCAGTTGCCGTACCTTGGGGGGAAGCGGTTCGGGCTCTCCCCTCTGGAAAGAGCAACCGGTGGGAGGAAGGTCACGAAGTCATGTCCTCCTGCTGGGCTGCGTCAGCCAGCCTCATGTTTTGCCACATGAAATCAATGAACATGGAAGCCTGTAGCAATCGGCTCAGTCTCTGAAAATGGCGCTCTGCAAAGAGAGAAATCCAGCGGTTAGCACTGCAGGAGAGAAAGCTCGCCACAACGGGGTGCAAAAATCTCCCTTTTCTTTAGAGCAAGGCAAACAGGGAATATCCACGACACAGGAGGAGAGCCCAGGCTCGCGGCCCGTCCCTGCGGCGTGGCTCACCCGTGTAAGGCAGAAGGGACTCCACAGCAGATTTAATGCCCGAGTACTGCAGGAGGCTCTCCGGTGCTTCGTGCTTCAGGAGGGTTTCAATGACAGCCTGGGCCTCGTGGCAGTTTCGAGAGTTCGTGTTCCACGTCACCAGGAACGTTAACACCGCCTCTAGGGAGGAAGGAAATCTGTACGCGCCGGCTGTGCCGGGGCGCTGGCGTGCAGGAGATGCCTGGCTAGAAAACATCTCGTCTGTCTTACAGAGTGGTTCAGCTCCCACACACCGTGACCGATGAGCCCCGAGGGGAGAAGGAGCACGCAGAGAGCCGCTTCGTGAGCTGCCACAGCGACATCCGAAACGAGGGGGTGGCAAGGCCGGGCAAGGCCACTCGCACGAGCTCAGAGCAGTTGCACCACGAGCAGCACCACCACAGAGAAGCTGGCCCTGGGCAGCAGTCCTGCGTGACGGTGGTGGGAGCTCAGTGGTGGGAGCTCCATGCTGGCTCCGGGGAGATTCTTCTTTCAATTTCAGTTGAGAAAACGAGCCCCTAACCCGAAAGGCTTTAGCACTTAAACCCTGTTGCAACAAACCTTTCTGATCCTTCCGGAGCCGAACGATGGTCTCTTCCAAGTGTTTTCTCCCGTCAGCTTCCTTGAGGATGGCTGCAGGAAAGACAAATGAAGACTCCGTTCAAGAGTCCAGCCCGTGCACCCGCGGGCCGGGGAGACTGTCTGTTATGTGGGGTGATTCCACTTTGGAGAACAGGAGCCATAAGAGAAAGGGCAAACCGAGGCTTTCAGACAATCACACTTTGCAGTCTTTGTCTACCTGGAAGAGACGTTCTGGAAAGCCGAGGGGGCAGGAAAAGCGCACAACGTGGACTCACCTTTGACCACCATCAACACCGTGTGCGGACGATCCAGAGAGATTGCCAGCCCTAAAGCTTTGAGGTATCTTTTCTCATGCAGCAGGTTGGAAAGCTCTTGCTCTCTGAAAAAAAACAAATCAGGGTCAAGGGAGGGAGAAAAATATTTGGTTGGTGAGAAAAAAAACACTATGAAGAGAGTAGCAGATTTGGCAGTAACAGCGTGCAGAGGTTTAACGCCATGAAGTTAATATCACTTGCCAATGAACGCCTCAGTGCCCTCACTGGAAAGATAATTACCCTGGCACGTTCAGGGGCTCCCATAACTCTTCAGCGCTGGCTGAAGCAGGAGGAAGTGAAAGTAGGTTTTGGTGGCTTGACTTTGCTTATCTTAGCAGTGCATAAATGTGAAACGAGTCAATTGGCAAGGTGACAATATTATAGCAAGGCTTTGCAGGCACTAAAGATAAACTAACAAGGTAGAGGAGACTACTGCGCCTTGATAGACTCTGAATAGCTACGTGAGGCAATATTCCAATTAGATGGAGCTGGATAGCTGTACGCGTGGACATTTCACTGGGCAGGGTTTGCCTTCCACGGCTTGTTATCGCACAAACTCCTTACTTCATTATCTGCTCCTCCTGTTTAGCTTGTGCTTCTTTCTCTTCGATTTCAGTGACATCCTATAAAAAAATAACCAGGATACAACTTTGTCAAACCTCGCTTTCATACAGGTGAATTTTTATTTAGCCATCAAGTGATTAGGAGACCAGTTTCTGCAGCAAGATCTCTAGGTCAAGTAATTTAAGCATTAAATCCAGCAACTCGCAACCTCCCTCCAAAGCGCCTTTAGAACACCGGCGCTGGGCAGGCTGCCGAGGCCCGTCTGCTGTTCCGTTTACAACATCAACTGGGGAAATACGGAATGGTCAAGAGAACCCCCAAGCAAGCCGTGCCTTACTGACCCAATTTCAAAGTGCAGAAAATGAGGAGAGCACGTGTCACGCTGGGACAGCGAGGAACAAGCCCCTGGGATCCTGAGCTCTCCAGCTGCACTCTGATTACTAACCCAGAGAGGAAACACAGAAGGACCCCGTACCGTACCTTCCACAGGATGATGCAGGAGTCACTGGATGCTGTCACAACCGTATCGTCTTGCTTGTTAGAGTGAAGACCCCAGATTTTATCTTCATGACCATCTAACGTTTTCACACACTCATTTGTTTTAATTGTCCAGAGTTTTAAGAGACCGTCAGAACCGCTTTTGGAAGAGAAAGAAACACAATGAAAAGAATCACTGGATAGATCCAGTCTTGCTCTGCCCCACCTCAAATAGCAGATAAACTTGTCCCGTTCCAATGCCTTTCAAAGAGGAGCAGAATTAACCAAAAACGTTGAGGGCGAGATGCACCCTCAGCTCTGCCTAACTATGGTGTCTGCCACCAACCCGGCAGCGTCACAGCAGCTAATCAGAATCCACAGCGTAACTGGAGAAGTTAGCTCTGCAGAAAGCTTGGCATAAACACAGCATCCTCCCGTCAGTCCTTCCGAAACTAAATCCATTGCACGAGACTCTTCCCTCTTGCTGCTGAAATCGGCTACGAGATTTCTCTTCCCATTAGTTTTGGCATCTTTCTCTAGACTCCTGGTGTAGGCACTCACCTGCTGAGCAGCTGCGTTCCTCGGCTTACAAAAATGATCTTCAGTACAGAGGCATCATGACCTTCAAAGGTCTGGAAAACAGCAAGGAAGCTCAAAAGTGTTAGAGCTGTTGCCAGGCCTTTCGTGAGTCCTCTTTCAGGAGGATAATAATTCCTCCTAAAGCCCAAATAGCTAAGTTCCAAAAAGCAGCCTCCCTCCTTGGGACTTCTCCTGTAGGTTAAAAGGGCAGTAGGAAATGGCTTGTCCCCGTAGCACTTCCTCAAACAACCCGCTTGCTTAAAACTTGTTGCCCAAGGTCGTGCTGCAAACGCTCTGACTGCCGAGGCTGACTGCATAGGCTGCCTCCCCAAAAGGCTGATTCCCCCGCCACTGCCTGAAGCACCCGTTCAGTGAGGTAACACTGCTGGGCAGAACACGGCACAGAGCAGCAACTGCCTTCTCATCGGCTTAGCCAGACACTACTGGACTGCAAAGACAGTTCCTCCACGAACAGCGAGTCTGAAATTTAAACTCGCGTGGTTTTCCTCCACGGCCACAGCTGCATCAGGCAAAGCCAGCTTTCTCTCAGTAGCCTGAATGTGCTTTTCCCCTGTGATCAACGATGTTGCTCACTGGCTAGCTAGAAAAGACAGACCACCTGGGCATTGGGCAGATACTCTCATCCTGGAGCTTGGCATGCAGCTCACAGATCCAAGGTCCTGGAGAAAAAGGCTAGTCCTGGATAGCTCTTCCTTCGGCATGGCCACCTTGCTACATTTCAGCTGCATTAACTATCCCTGCAGCCTGCGAGGGCTGCCTAGAGCAAGGAGCAGTCTGAGTCCTCGTTACCTTCAGACAGCTGAAGTCCCGAAGACCCCAAAGCTTCAGGGTCCCATCTGCTGAAGAGGTGGCCAGGATCTGATCCACTGGGGAGAACTGCACACACCAGATCCCACGCTTGTGTCCAGTGAAGACACCCAGCAAAGAGCAATCAGAACAGGACCACAGCTTGGCCAGCCGATCCTGCGACCCTGTGGCAATGAGCTTGTCATTCGGAGAAACTGCCACGCTGTTTATGTCCTAGAGAAGTCACACAAGTACAGAGAGCGCAAAGTGGTTTAAATCTTCGCTCTTGGAGAGGTAATAAATGTAGGGTACAACAGAGGAGAGAAGGATTTAAGAACTAAAAGCACGTTCTAACGTTAGGTGGAGCTTTACCTTGTCATGACCCCTCTCAGTCACTTTTGCATGAAGGGCTTCTGGACTGGAGATCAAGGCTGCTTTTGCTTTGGAAGTGAGGGATTCCGGGATATTCCAGATCTTGATTGTGCAGTCCTGGCTGCTGGTCACTATGAAGCTTTCTTTCAGCCTGAAAGGAACAAAAGAGCTGAGTGTAAGGAAGCAAAACAGTGGCTTCCCCTGCACAGTAAAAAAGGCTCTCTCCTCCCCTACCGGGTTCTACGCACATTCAATAATTCTGCTGGGATGTGAAACAGAGTGATTTAATATTCTTTCAAGCTGTCTTTCATTTTACTTAGGTCCCTGGGACAGCCTCCAGCAATTCAGGCATTAGGCAAGAGCACTGCTAGCTCCCTTCATTTACAGACAAAGGTATACTGTGGCTCTTAAACAGGTGAGCTGGGCTTCCAGGCTGTTAGGCAGCACGAAGAAACTGATGAACAGACACGCTATTCAAGCAACCACCTTCATAGACACGTTCCCTTCAGTCCCCAACCCTCCTCTCCAGGTCACTCAAGCTTTACCTGGCAACTTACCCAGCTGCTGCTCTTTAAGGCAAACGGGAGTTAGACTGACAAAGAAATGCAACCTTCACTACTTATGGATAGACGGATGTGCATCCAAAAAAAAGAAAAACCCAAAAATCACCCTTCCTTCAAACTCAGAGCACCATGACAAGCTGGCGCCAAGAACGAGACACAGGATGGCTCGGAGGCAGGCATCCACCAAAACATTCACCCCAAGGATCAGCAAAGCAGCCGCGACTCATGTTCGCAAAGGACCCTTGTCCGATTTTTCTTACCTTGAGCAAGAGACAGCGCCTACCCCATGCGCATGACCCAGGCCTTGGGCAACACAGACCACCCTTCCATCTTTGTTCATCCGCCAGACGCGAATGCTTTTGTCCTGTAACGGGAGAGGACAGAAACGGCTGTGCTTTTTCGACAAGTGATCAGTTCCCCATGCGTTCATCACATCCGTGACCCTGACCATGCGCTTATTTTCAAGCCTGAACCTTTGCCTGCATTGGCCAGAGCAGGTGAGGGCAGACGCAGCCGAGCAGGGTATGCCGCAGGCTGGGATTCCAGCGGGGAGGTTTGTTTCTGGGTGTATCGGGGCGGGCGGCACCTTTCCTTCCAACACAGTTGTTACACACCGCTCCCCACCAGCCTCACACTACTGACATCTCTGAACTCTAATGCGAGACCGAGACGCTTAGAGAATGAGACATCTCCTTTCAGGCTAATAAAACACAAATCAATCACATTTCCCCAGGGACAATGTTAAAAAGGGATAGCAGAAGAACCTTGTATTCGGGGGATGTAGCAGACAGGAATTCCATCTTAACCAAAGCCCTTTCTGGATCACCAAAAAGGAATACAACTCCACCCATAAAGATAACTAGAAATGAGGGGCCTTGTTAAATGAAGAAAACGAACACACCTTAGCACAGCTGACGAACATCAGACCTTTTCTGAAGACATCCAAAGCAAGAATTGTTTCTAAACAGAAGAAGAAAAAACAGCTGGATGCAAAGTAATACTGAAATAGGACAACAGAAATGCGTAAATTAATGAGTCCTCTGCTTACTGACTGGGGGACAGGTCTGGGACGCACAGGAACGTACCCACACTCACTACGGAGTGACTGGCTGCTTAGGGCATTGGTGCGAGCGTGTGCTCGCACTCATGTACCTACAGCTTTAGCTCCAGTTTAAATTGATCTCACTGCTAGTGAAAGGGACCGAACTGACAGACCTGGAAAAAGAAAACTAGCGTTTGCAAAATGAGGACACGGTAATATATCCTTTCTCCACACAACTCCAAAAGCCTGTTGCGGTGCTGTTCCAGAGAGAACTCAAGGACTCCAGCATCCACATAACAGATGTGAGAGAAGCTGGATGAAGAAATACTTGCACGTCTCCCGCCCACCCACGTCAGAGCTCACCACACGCACCTGTGTGGCCGTAGAGGATCTGGCAGTGCGATGTTGCCAGTTCAAACACTTTCAGCTGAGGGCTGTTGGTAGCCACAACAATGTGAGAATCACCAGGCCCAAGGAACTTCACATCCAGAACCTCATCGTTGTAACCTGCAAGCTGAGGACGGCAGAATAGAAAGAGCTTTAAGAGGGAGAAGTCAGCTGGTTAGAGAAGTACGGAATGGTACCATGCTCTGCGAGGATGAGCTACTGTTACTTTTCATTTAATACTGCATGTAAAATTCTTTTTTACACATAAGCTGGAGCACGGGAGGGATTTCTGGCTCGGCCTGTTCTGCTTTCTTTTTCCTAAGTTTGTCTTGGTGCAACATTCACAGAATCCCAGAGCGGCGGGGGCTGGCAGGGCCCTCCGGAGCTCCCCCCGTCCAGCCCCTGCGTGAGCAGCACCCCCAGAGCAGGGGCACAGGACCGCGTCCAGGCGGGGTGGGAATGGCTCCAGGGAAGGAGACTCCACAGCCTCTCTGGGCAGCCTGGGCCGCTGCTCTGGCACCCGCACAGCAAAGGGGTTTTGCCTCAGATTTCAGTGGAACTTCCCGTGTTCCAGCTTGTGCCCGGTGCCCCTTGTCCTGTCGTCGGGCACCGCTGAGAAGAGCCCAGTCCCACCCTCCTGACACCCGCCCTTCAGATCCTGATAAGCACTGAGGAGATCCCCCTCAGCCTTCTCTTCTCCAGGCTGAACAAGCCCAGGTCTCGCAGCCTTTCCTCACCAGGGAGATGCTCCAGCCCCTGAGCATCCTTGTGGCTCTGCGCTGGCCTTGCTCCAGCAGCTCCCTGTCCTTCTGGCACTGGGGGCCCAGCACTGGACACAGCACCCCAGCTGCGGCCTCCCCAGGGCAGAGCAGAGGGGCAGGATGGCCTCCCTCGCCCTGCTGCCCACACCTGCTGGCCATTCCTCCAAACAACCCCACCAGTGAAATTGCCTTTCTGGCTTGTAACCAAGGAACAGTTCAAATAGACGCAGGAGACAAGGGCACCCCTGGACAATGCTTTCACCAGAAGCAGAGCTGATCCGCAGGTATGGATAAAGGAAGAGGAAAAGGGAGGCTGCGGGTTGTTACCTGCTTCCTGAGCTGAAGAGTTTGAGCATCATATAAAACAATGTTGTGTTCCACGGACACCGTGACAATCTCATTTCTCTCAGGCACAAGCATGCACTGGGTGAGACTGCGCTCGCTGGCCTCCTCCTTCGACTCAAAGGGCACAGGCTGGGTATAAACACAAGCAGCTGTGGCAACTTCCCACACTTTCAGGATGCCTAACGAAAATGATGATATAAATTATCTGTCAGAGCCACTGGTTTAGACAGTGAATATTATCATCCTTGTCCAAAGAATATAAACCAAACCCTGGCCTTGCCTACTGGAAAAAGCTACACAGCTTTAAGGCAGGACTGCAAAGAGATCCAACCACAGTGGCACAAAGTGCCACAAAGCTTTTCTTCTTCAGTCTAAATCAAACTTTACTGCGGTTTGGAAACATGTATAGTTAAAGCTCCACAGCACGCCTGATCAGTCCTGCTCATCCACCACTGTCGGAGCAACTCAGAAGGCTCTGCTCTCCAGCCCTCGGGAGTGCAGCCCAAGGCTCCTGCTGCTCAAAGGACGCACATCCCAGGAATAATGGCAATGCAGCGTCTTAAGTACCTCAGCCTCCAAATCTGGCAGCGATATGCCAGGACACTCACCTTTGCTGCCAGCTGTGACAAAGTGCAACCCTTGTTTCTTCACACCCAGCTGAGAGAAATCTCCCTTTTCAGGTAACAGGACGGCAGCTTCCACGCTCTGCAAGAGAGTTGGACAAACACCAGCTGAGTGCAAGGGATGGGAGTCCCGTTTCAGCAACCAGAGCTGTGCAACAGCCCGCTAGTGCCAACAGACAGACAGACCACGCTCCACTGCCCCAGCCTGCATGGCTACTGAGGACAGGCAGGCAGACACAATGAGAGAACAAAGTTTTTACACGACTGTCCTTCCTCCTCCCTCCAGCACTGCGGCAGTGGAGGCAGCGGTGGCACATATTTCCTCAAACCGCCCAGGCACAATCACACCAAGCAAGGAGAGAAAGAAAATAAACAGCTTTAGACACAGAGTTTTAAGGTCTCTGGAAAGTACAAGGGAGAGAAACCCGATTTCATAATATATAGGAACAAAGGAGGGAGAGGTACCATACGAACTGTGACCTAGAAACAACAAAGGATCTCAAAGGAATAAATGAAATGCAGTTTCACCTCGTAGACAGGGACGGTTCGTTTACTTTCTCTGGTTTTCAGGTCCCACACCATGCAGATTTTATCACGGCCAGAACTGCAAGTCAAAGAGCAGTTTCAGTGCTAAATCCATTCAGCTCAGACTCTTGAGTGAAAATCTGGAACTGTGGGAAGAGGCCCATACGAAAGAAGGCAGAAACCTTCCATGTGACAGCACAGTATATTGCCAGAAACACAAAATCAGTCACTTGTGTAGTCAAGCAGAGACTGAACACTTGTAGCAGTCCTCCCCCTCAGAGGGCAACCATCCCAGACCCTACAGAAACACCCAGTCTCTGGCAGGAGGCAGGGTGAGCCGGGGAGAGGGGCTAAGCCTCTGCAAGGTGTTACCTAATGAGCGTGTTTCCAGCTGCAAAGGCCAGCGAGGTGATGGCACTGAAGTGGCCGTCCAGCACAGCAACGCACTTGCTGGAATTCAGGTCCCAGATGCGGATTTTGTAGTCGATTGAGGAGGAGAAGAGTTGCAGACAGGAGGGATCAGGGTGGAACTCAACTAGGCTAGACAGGAGGAGATGCACTTGAGCAGGACAGACTAAACTCTCCGGTGTGCTGGCATTAGCCCAACATTTAAATAAATGTACATTCTACACAAGAGTTTGACAGATCAATTGACATGGATTTGTACCAGGACTTTCTTCGTAGGACTTCATTCCTCTGCCACCCACCAGGAAAATTTACAGTTGATCTTTGTCAGTCTTACACAGTCTCGAAGCAGAGATATTCCATTTAGATCCCAACAAATTTCTTGTTCAAACTCTTTCCTCTCTGGGCTAAAGTCAGTCATAGCCCTGCTCCTTCACTAGAGAACTCAAGAATCAGGGAAGAGAAAAGCCCAGAACCTGCTCAGAATGGGCCTTTACATTCCATTAACTGAAGACATTTCACACCAACCCCAGTGTCCAAGCATCACACTAACGTCAGTGACTGACAAAAATGGCTCGTCCTTACTGTACAACTCCTGAAGATCCTTTTAGGTTGTGTGTGCAGTACTGTTTGAGCATATCCCAGACCTTAATGGTGCTGTCGCAGCCACCTGGGAAAAGAAAGGCACGTAAGGATGAGCTACAGAGGAGAGAGACACAGGAAGTCCAACGTTATCGGCAACTGTAAAACTTCATGGGTTGCAAAGGCAGCAGAAGGAAAAGCAAATCCAGTAACAACCTCCCACACCAAGAGAAGCTCAGCTTCTGCTTTCAGAGAGCTGGGCAAACCCTGATGGCTCACAGGCAAACCTGAAGTAGTTAGGTTACTGGTCATGCCTGACCTCCTCCACCTCCAGCAGTCCCAGTGCTACACCAGGATAACTACGCCACGCTGCCTCACAGACGCCCGTTATTTATCAGCATTTTACTTAGGTATATTTTAGACAGAACACTAAAAGGATCCTGCGTTGTCTGTCAAGACATCACTTCTACCTACGTAAAACCTCTTGTGGTTGTGTCTGAATTCAGGAGATCACTACCGCAGGCTGTCCTGCTGAGCTAAGTTATTCAAAAGCAGAAAGGCCACTCAACATCATTCCCTGATACTGAAATAGGACCGTACCCGTGGCTAACAACGTTGAAGTAGAGTCAAAGGCCATGCTAGCCACCGGCGCGACGTGCACGGCTTTCCACGTGCGAACGCATTTGTCCTCTCGCCAGTTCCACTGCTTCAGCAACAGGGCTCGGCTCCCTGTCACGAGGATCTAGGCAAAAGCAAGGTGAAGGAAAGCTCGATTAACTGCTAATTAGGTTTTCAGTTCTTTCGATGCACACAAAGCACAGAAATGCCAGTTGCTGTGGCACTCCTGAAGCTCAGTCTCTCAGCATTCCTCGGTCTGACTTGAGCCCAGAAGGGGAGACAGACAGAAGCGCCTGAGGAGATTCTGCAGAGATCTCTGGAAATGCAGGGCGCTTCCAGGCTGAGCAGCCTTCGGCGTTCACTGGCTTTATCAGGAGGCCTGACAGAGCAGCACAGAAAACGAGGAAGCAAACACATACCTCATCATCGGGGCTAAGAACAAACGAAGTGATATCCTCTTCATCATCCTACAGAAACAAAACCCCACAGTTAAACACTCCGTGGAGCGGCGCGCTCTCAATTCCCTTCTCTATGTGCTTTGGGCAAGGCCCTCAGAGCCATGGTGGGAATTCTGGGGTTGTCCCATGCAGGGACGGGAGTTGGACTCGATGATCCTTGCAGGTCCCTCCCAACTCAGGACAACATACTATGATTCTGCTGACGCTGAGCGCACCCAGGTGTGCTTAGGGACAACGCAAGCAATGTCTGTCTGCATTTATCACAGAATGGTTTGGGTTGGAAGGGACCTTTAGAGGCCATCCAGTCCAACCCCCTGCAGTGAGCAGGGACAGCTTCAACTAGAGCAGGCTGCTCAGAGCCCCATCCAGCCTGACCTGGGATGTTTCCAGGGATGGGGCATCGACCACCTCTCTGGGCAGCCCGCGCCAGTGTCTCACCACCCTCAGGGTAAAAAATGTCTTCCTTATCCTTTTTTTTTCCTTTTGCTCTCTACGACTGCCCGAGAGGAGGGTGCAGCGAGGTGGGTGTTGGTCTCTTCTCCCAAGTCCCTAGTGATGGGACAAGAGGAAACGGCCTCAAGCTGCGCCAGGGGAGATTCAGATTGGATATTAAGGAAAATGCCTTCCCTGACAGAGCGGTCAGGCCCTGGCACAGGCTGCCCAGAGCGGTGGGGGAGTCACCGTCCCTGGGGGTGTTCAAACACGTGTAGACACGGCACTTGGGGACACGGTTTAGGAGGCGTGGGGGTGTTGGGCTGGTGGCTGGGCTCGATGATCCAACCTTTTCCAACCTTAACGATTCTATAATTAAGCCCAGTCTCAATCCGCCCTCTTTAGTTTCAAACCATTACCCCTCATCCTGTCATAAGAGGTCTCGCTAGAGAGACCGTCCCCATCAGAACCGTCCCCACCCTCCCCTCCGCTTC
>VZTV01033201.1:0-26375 GCA_013400875.1 Anhinga rufa | reverse complement strand
CCCGGGACAGCGGCCCCGCGCACCGGCGGCGGGGCGGGGACGGGGCACAGAGCACCGCCAGCCCCGCGGCGCCTCTGCCAGCGGAGCGGTCCCTCCCCGCCCCACCCCCTGGGGAGAGAGCGGGATTTTTGGACAATGAGAACGAACGGAGACTCTCAACGAACGAGGCTTCAAGTCATTTATCCTTTATTGCATCTAGAAGTACACAACCGCATGGCCTCAGGCCGTTCCCGCTGCCGGCGCGGCGGCCCGGCCCGCGCTGCCCTGCCCGGCTCCGCCTTGGCAGGCGGCGCTGAGGGAAGGGCCGCCGGCTGTCAGGGCGGGAGGCGGCGTCCGTCCGTCCGTCCGTCCGTCCGTCCGTCCAGGCCGAGCTCCGCACCTGCTGGCCGAGAGAAGGGCAGGGCAGGGCAGCTCTCAGCAGCGGCCGCCGCCCCGCTAGTCCCCGCCAGCTGCTCCCCTCGGAGGTTATGGGAACATGGGTTTCACTCCCCACACGTTGCTGTGGGCAATAAGCTTAATGTTCCCTATGCTGTCGGCACAGTTATCTCACCGGGGGCCACGGGAGACCCCGAGTGATTTTCAGACTGCGCCTGGAGCCCTCAAGCTAACGCCGCCCCTCAGAAACACCTTACCGAGGTCCTCCCCTCCACGCCCCGCCCGACACCGACAGCACCATCAGCACAGCCCCCAAAAGGGTTTGTTTAAAACCCCAAGAAGCGCGGCAGGCACGCCGCTCCCCTCATAAGCAGAACTCCAACCGCCCTTACCTACGCGCGGCTCGCCTTAGACTGAGCGCCTCGCGCGTGCGCGCCGCCCTTTATAGGAGATCCACACGCATGCGCGGGGCCCCGCACTCTGTATAACTGATAGAAACGCGCCGCTCTGAGCCGCGGTGTGTTTTCCATTCATGACGCGGGGCGCGCACAGCCGGGCGGCGCTCTCGCGAGACTTCGCGGAGTATAAATACCCAGCGGTGGCGGGGCGCGGCCTTCTACGCTAAGAGAACACGTAAGTATGGCGGCGGGGTGGCGGCGGTGGCGCGGCCTGTGCTCCATCCGCCCCCATCGGGGTCCCCGGCGGCGTGAGGGCGGCCGCGACCGGCCCGATGGGTCGCCGCCGGGGCGGCGGCGGTGGCGGTATCCCAGCTAACGCGTCCTTCTCTGTTTTAGCAAATGGCGGACGACGCCGGTGCTGCGGGAGGTGCGGGAGCGGCCCGAGGGGGCTTCCGCGGCGGCTTCGGGACCGGGCTGCGGGGCCGCGGGCGCGGCCGCGGGAGGGGACGAGGGAGAGGCCGCGGGGCCCGCGGCGGCAAGGCCGAGGATAAGGAGGTGAGCGGGTAGACGCGGCAGCATGCCGTAGAGATGAGGGGGCTGCTTCATAAGGGTCTGGAGAGCTTCTGAAAGGGCGCAGAGACGTGAGAGAGAAACGATCGCGTTTGTCTTATGCACCATGTAATGGGTAGCTAATAGCATGAGTATCGGGTGCGTTACATTTTAAAAAATGGTACAGAATCCCAGCGCGGCGGGGGCTGGCAGGGCCCTCCGGAGCTGCCCCCGTCCCGCCCCTGCGTGAGCAGCACCCCCAGAGCAGGGGCACAGGACCGCGTCCAGGCGGGGTGGGAATGGCTCCAGGGAAGGAGACTCCACAGCCTCTCTGGGCAGCCTGGGCCGCTGCTCGGGCACCCGCACAGCAAAGGGGTTTTGCCTCAGGTTTCAGTGGAACTTCCCGTGTTCCAGCTTGTGCCCGGTGCCCCTTGTCCTGTCGTCGGGCACCGCTGAGAAGAGCCCCGTCCCACCCTCCTGACACCCGCCCTTCAGATACTGATCAGCACTGACGAGATCCCCCTCAGCCTTCTCTTCTCCAGGCTGAACAAGCCCAGGTCTCTCAGCCTTTCCTCATCAGGGAGAACCACTCGAGTTCTTTTTCTTGCCGAAACTTTCACAAGAAACTATTCAGGGTTTCATTCTGTTTCTTCTAATTAACTAGCTTAATGCTTCACATTCTAGGCAGTAACAGAACTATATAAAGTGTCTATTAGTATCGGTAACTCTCAAATGTAGTTTCACAACATGTAAGCGCTAACCTAAACACCTTCAGCATGTGTAGGTTTCTTCAAAAGCCCGTTAAAGCAGCCCACTTTTAATACATGTCCTTAATGCACCTTCTCCAGCTGATCTGAAAGTCGTTAGTTTGTCTTCAGAGTTCACGCTGACTGAAATGCAAGCAAGCCTTAAAGCAGCAGGATAAACCTGCTGTTAGACTAGCTTGATGGAAATTTCAGCCTGCTTATTAAAAAAGAAATGGCAGTAGGTAGAAAGAAGTGGTGTAGGTGAAGTGCTGGTACAGCTCGAATGAGGCCAGGGTAAATTCCCAGGGAGCTGTAAGGGCTTAGAAATTTCAAGTCCATCTCCTGTTCAAAATAAGCACGTTTTGTATGCTCCATCTACCACATGGTGGGACCAAACCGTGCTCTTCCCCTCTGAACCAAACTGTCTCTGGAAGGCAAAGATTTCCTTGCTGCCTGAGACAAGTGATTTTTTCCTTATGGAAAGAAAGGACATCCCACAAACCCAGAGTCGCTACTGCATCTTCTCCTAACTCTGTACCGATTCCTCCTCTGCCTTCCTACGTTTACTAGCAGAAAGGCAGCCTGTTGCCGTGGGGCAGGGGCAGCTCGTGACCCTCTTCCGTGGATTTCTTCCCTAGTGGATTCCTGTCACCAAGCTTGGTCGCCTGGTCAAGGATATGAAGATCAAGTCTCTAGAGGAGATCTATCTCTTCTCGCTTCCAATCAAGGTAAGCTTCTGCAAACATTTAAGTGATGTGCAGTGGAATCTGAATCTGGAACAGAGCTGGGAGTAGCTGCTGCATTTGCTGGTTGGGGTGCTCGGGTTAAGCATCTTCAGGTTAAAGGCAAATCAGCGGAAGCTGAGGACCGATGCAGTCACTTGCGTTGAAGTGTGGTGGGTTTGGGTGTCGCGTTCCGCCCTGGGTGGAGATGGCAGCGTGTTGCTCCAGCGTTTCCGTAATAGTCCTGCTCAGTGATGGAAGGAATGACACTTCAACTGCCTCGTGATCTAGAATGAGTTTATGCCTGCAAAATTTAACATGCTGAAGTACCTATTACTTAGAAGACTTTTGCATAGGGCTGTTAAACTTGAATTGTGGGAGCCTCATTAGCTGTGCTTGGTTTGTTTGAAAGGCGTGGCCTCGTGTGATTAAATGACGGGTTCTTGCAGGAGTCTGAGATCATTGATTTCTTCCTGGGGTCTTCTCTGAAAGATGAGGTTTTGAAGATCATGCCTGTCCAGAAACAGACTCGTGCTGGTCAGCGTACCAGGTTTAAGGTAGCCTTTTTCTTCTCTTTTCTCACACTCAAAATGTTGTGTGTGTTGTCTGCTGCTTTTTTGGTATCTTATTAATAAATTAGTTCAAATATCTTTATTTTCTTCTGTGTGTAGTATCTGGTAAATATTTTGGTACGGGGATCAGCTTGTGTAGCTTACAAAGTGCTTGCATTAATTTTAAAACTCTACTAATATGTCCAAATGTTATTTGAAACAGCTGTAGGACAAAATTGAGTTGCACTTGTGCAGCGGCGCTGGTTGTTCAGGGGCTGTGGTGGAGAGAGAAGTCCTAGGTGTAAAGAGGGAATGCTGCTTGGGAGTTATCGGGACTTTTGGGGCTGTAGCGGGGATTTGACTCCCAGTTCTTCAACCGTAGCTGGTTTTGACTGAAGGATGAGCTCTGAGGGGAAAAACAGGCTTTTTGAACCGTGAGCTGTGACTGTTCACCGCTGAGCGCACGCCTCGGGTTATCCTCGGTGAGAGACGCTGGTGGATTGTGCTCTGCTGAGAGAGTGCTCCTGTGCAGCGCAGCCGCCGCTGACAGCTTTTCTTTCAATCCTAGGCTTTTGTTGCTATCGGGGACTACAACGGCCACGTTGGTCTCGGTGTTAAATGCTCCAAAGAAGTTGCCACCGCGATTCGCGGGGCGATCATTTTGGCCAAACTATCTATCGTACCCGTACGACGAGGCTATTGGGGTAACAAGATCGGCAAGCCCCACACCGTGCCTTGCAAGGTGAGAAGGGCTTGCTGGGCCTGGTCTGCGTGACGGTGCTGCGGCGGGTGTGTCGGGGAGCCGTAACCCGCTGTGTTTCGCGTAGGTCACTGGCCGGTGTGGATCTGTCCTGGTGCGTCTGATCCCGGCTCCCCGTGGTACAGGGATCGTGTCCGCCCCTGTCCCCAAGAAGCTGCTGATGATGGCTGGTATCGATGACTGTTACACCTCGGCCAGGGGCTGCACGGCCACCCTCGGCAACTTCGGTAAGCTTCAGGTTGTTGTGTTGTAGCTTAGCCGGGTGTGTTGCCATTTTTGTCAGGGACAGGGATGCGATGTACCTGTTTCTGTAGTATTTTTTAATCTGTATTGAATCAAAAGCTTCAGCAGTCGAGCAGAAGCGAAGACTTCTGCTGATACCTTTTACAAGGCAGGTTAGTCCTGCTGTAGGTGATCCTGAAGTTCTGTAAAAGTTAATTACAAGAAATTGCCTTTTTATACGTGCTTTGATATTAAAAAATCTCCCAATCTGCGCGATTGCACTTGTTTGAAGTAGTGTAATTGTCGTAAATGGAGAGAGAAAGAAACTTGAGTTTGGTGTGTGTATCGGAGAGACCCTGCTGTGGGCTCCCTGTTCCTCCCTGAATTCTACATTTCGGGAGCTGGGCGGGTGGTAGTGCGCGGGTTCCTGTGGCCGTGCTCTGTAGAGTTTGACTTCTGTCCCTAGCTAAAGCCACCTTCGATGCCATCTCCAAGACCTACAGCTACCTGACCCCCGACCTCTGGAAAGAGACTGTGTTCACCAAGTCCCCTTACCAGGTGAGAGTAATTCTGCCACTTGCAGAGCAAATCTTGCCCTTCCTCCCCTGTGAAGTTCAAGTGCTGCACCCAAAGAATTTGCAGTTTAATGATGGGAGAGTGGCGTTGCAGTCGGAGCTGACTGCCAGGCAGAGTGTGATCCCTTTTCAGCATCTGGTTTTAAAGTAAACTTCAAAATGGCATTTTATGGACAAAGGAAATAGGAAAGCTTTGTAAAAATAAGTTGTATCTGACCTACCCCAGCTACACGCTGTGTGGGAAAGGGATGGTGCTGAGAAACCTGTGACGGGCTTAAGAAAATAAAACGCTGTTTTTACTGGATTGTTTTTTTTTTTTTTTTCAGGAGTTCACTGACCATCTGGCAAAGACCCACACCAGGGTCTCAGTGCAGAGAACCCAGGCAGCTGCTGTGGCAACGACTTAAGTGGGTTTTGTACAAGACAATAAAGGGATTGGTGAACAAGAAATTGTGCTTGGCTTGATGGGATGGTTAATGCGTCGGGTAGAGGGATTAAATCTCCGCTGGGGATTCGAGTTGGTTCATGTCTGTGGGCCAGAGCCTGAACATCTGTTGAATGAAACAGTATGTTATGTTGAACTAATCCTTGTTAATCGGGTATTAATCCTAGATGGGGTCTTAAGACCAGCTCTGAAGATAAATGTACTGTCCTACAGCAGGTAATCCTTGCCCTAACTGAGGGAATTCTCTTGTCAGGGCTGGGCAGAGCAGTACTGTGTGATTCTGCTGGTTCTTGGAGGTTGGGGAGAAATTCCACAGGGGAAATCTCAGCTAATGCAGCCAGGGGTGCCTGGAGTTAGGGGCTGCCTATGGTTTGGAGGATGGTAACAATCCACTGGAATTTTGAGATGAACACAGCTGAAAAAAGGAAGAATTCTGTAAGTGTCTGCAGATCTCTTCAAAGAATGAGTCTAGATTCTAGTTGTATGGCAGATGTTTGGGCTTGCACGTTTATTATAGGGGTCAGCAGCATCAGAGTTCAAAGACGCAACATGCAGTATTCGATACCGCCGAGGGAGGTGCTAACCATTTAGATCTACTGAGATGCTTTTGCTTGTGCCTTCCTCTCCTCCATCATCCTGTGCTTCTGCTTCATCAGGCACGTCCTTGCATTTCCATGGACGCCAAGGTCACCGTCTAAAAAAGACAGCAAAATGCCTGAAGCGTTGCCCCTCAGCAGCTCAAAAGAAATAAGCTGCTGTTCCCTGTGAAGTCTGGGAGGTGGCTTAAGACCCCCTTCCCTGCACGCTGCCCTAGTTGCTGTACTCACATCTGTCCTGGTAGGCCTTGGTGACCTGTGCCAGCAGCTCCATCTCCTTGGCACAGTTCTGTAAGTGGTTGGGTCCTTCCCTCTGCTTGCACGCACCCAGCCTCTCCCGGATTATCTCCACGATTTCCTGATCGACCATCCTGTGGGAAAGATGACAATGAATGTAACCACAGCCAAGAGATGACAGAAAAAATGAGCAAAGGGGCGATGTCCTGTGCAAGGTCAGCTCTGGGTTTTTACGGGATCTGGTCTGTCCTGCAGCACTGCTGGAGGAACCAGGTGGTGCAGGGGGATGTGTCCCAGTGCCACCCTGCCTGCTCAGGTGTGCTGCAGGGGACAGCAGGACTATGAAGGGGTGCCCTGTAATGGAGGGGGCAGGAGGTGTGCTGCCTCAATGTCCCAAAATCCATGAAAGTGCTGTGAGTTGAAGCCAACTGCCACAGTTCCCGGGGCTGCTGTGGCCTCGCTGGGTGGTGACCATACCTGTCCCTCCTCCACTGCGCTTCGGCCTCGAAGAAGCAGAGGTAGTCTCCCTCCAGACACTCACTCAGGTCGGGCACACGGCGAAACTTTTGGTGGTAATAGTAGAACTTGTTCTTGGCTTGCTGGCGCTCGATCCACTCTGCAACAGCCCCTCCGTCAGTCCCCCAGGACCAGTGAGGGGACCCCCCCCACGCCTCTGGGTGCGGTGCTCGGTGCTTTCCCTGTCCCACCTCCCTCCGCCTGTCCCGGTGGCCGTGTCCTTGTGCCTATGCCCCGTCCCCCCGTGCCACACCGCGGCCCAGCTTTCCCCCCCCTCCCGGGACCGGCGCTACTGAGAGGGCCCGGCCGCCCCGCGACGGCGGCAGCGGGGTAGGGATTCGCCCCGCCGGTACCTCGGACGAAGGTGACGGGAGCGTCGATAACATAGTTAAAGACGGTCTGGAAGAAGGTGACCGGGTTGGGCACCGATGTTGTCCTCTCCGAGACGGGGGTGCGGGTCGGCGGCACCTTGTACGCCTCCCAGTCCCGGTCCTCCGGCATGATGGCGGCGGGCGGCGCGGACAAGATGGCGCCTCTCCACAGGACCCCGCAGAGGAGGGACGCCGGAGTCGGAGGGCGCCGCGTTGCGCATGCTCCGCTGCGCCCGGTGCATGCTGGGAGATGTAGTCCGCGCCCGCCTCCCCCGAGGCCTGGAGGAGGCGCAGAGCCCGCCCTCACAACCCGACCTAAAGCCTTGTTTTCCCGCCGGAATCACAAGAACCCTTCTTTCCTGGGCTGATGGAGGGATTTTGAGTCTGCCTCTATCCCCGAGGAGCAGCCGGCTGCCCTGAGGTCGGGGTGCCCGGTGCCGCCTTGGCAGCTCTGTCTGTGTGGTGCCCTGTGAGGAACCGACCCTAATTCCTACCCTTCACGTTCAAGTTATTTAGGAGGGAGAGGCGTAAACCGAGACACCGGCGATTGACCTTTATCACACCGCAACTGTTAGGTCCGACCTGCCAGCTTGGCCGAGTATGAAATGAATACAGCGGCGCGTGAAACTAGTGGCTAAATTTGTGTCTTCAGACAGATAACCATCTTCAGTATTAGACGGGGGGGAGGCACTTAGTGACAGCCTCTTTCTGCGGCTGACCTGGGCTGAAGACGTCCCATGGTTTGTAAAGCTCGGCGCTGCTACCGTTCGATTTGTGTGGAGAGGGACAGCGAGCAGGGCTGGGCTACCGGCGATGTTAGTGCACCTGAAATGGGGTCGAACTCAACAGACCTCCACTTGGGCTGGAAAATAAGCTTGGTGGAAAGTGCAACCAGGTGCCGGGACTGACCTTGGCAAGGAGGGAGGTGCAGTGGATGTAGAGCTAACCCGCCGCTGCTTGGGCTGGCCCCCGGTTCCCCTGCCTTGAAGACAATTGTGTGAGAACTTGTCCGTGTCTCTAAAGCGCTGTTGCTTTTCTCCGCCTGGCTCAGCATGACCTTGCGATTGGGGTTTATATATTTAGCTCTTCTAATTTGGTTTTCAAGGTACATATTTAACCTGTGCATGTTCTTATTACTGATTCCTTTGGGTGTCCTTTCCCGTTTCTTCTGATCGTTAGCTGTGCTTGTTTGGTGCCGTTCGCCTTGATGACACGAAGCCCACGAGTTCTGAGCGGGCCCTTTTGGTGCTGCAGAATGCAAAATAAGTCATTGTAATTAACATCACAGAAGGGCAGACCTACTAGAGAACATATTTCTCCTTCAAAGTCTTTAAGCAGGAGGGAGATTACGTTCAAGTGTTTTTATTTAATAGGCATAATTTGTCTAGAAACTTACTAAATTCTTCCATGCACATGATGGAAGCTTGAACAAAATCCCATTATGAGTTCTTGATGCGTTGGACTTGAGGAAGAGCCCAGAGTCTCTCCAGCACTCACCAATGTTTAAGGGGAGATTTCCTGTTGTGCTTTGGGTTCTGGCATCTTCTGGAACCTGAAAGTGAAGCTGCTCTTTCTTGTTCTCCCTCTCCACAGTCCCACCGCAAATTCTCTGCTCCCAGGCATGGCCACCTGGGCTTCCTCCCCCACAAGAGAAGCCGTCGCCACCGAGGGAAGGTGAAGACGTGGCCTAAGGATGATCCCAGCAAACCAGTCCACCTGACGGCTTTCCTGGGCTACAAAGCTGGCATGACTCACACTGTGCGGGAGGTGCACAGGCCTGGGCTCAGTAAGTCTTGGCTGATGGAAGCAGGGAGCTACGTCCAGGAGGGAAATGAGGGAATGGACTTGTGGGTGGGAAAGGCTACTCCTGGGAACGGGTGATGGAGCACATAGCTTCCAGGCTATCCCCTGTAACGCCGTCCAGGCCTTGGATGGCCAAAGGCCACCTCACAGCCAGCGTGAGCTGAGTCTGGGGGCTCCTGGGAAGTCCTCACACCGCTATGGTGACTGGCAGTTTGTTGGATCCTGCTGGCAGAAAGACCCTGCAGGGTAACTACCTGACAAATCCTGGGCTTGAAGCGTCTTGCTGGGGAAGTTTATAATGTTACCCTCTAGGATGCCCACAGGATTGGAGCCAAACCCCAGGGCAAGAACCATCCAGTACTGCTTCCCCCAGTCTGGGGAAGGTGGGTTGAAGTGTGCTGGGCCATAGGGTCTAACCTGCTGAGTGTCTGGGGGTCAGACCCTGTGTGGTCCTGCAGCAGGTGGGAGATGGAAGGGCTGAGGTTGGTGGTGAGAAGAGAGTGTGACCGTGCCCTCCCTCAGCATGTTGCTTGCTCGCTGTAATGGCACGGGCCATGAATGGCTCCAGGGAACTATCAGATCCTAGATGATGCTGAGCACCATTTCCCTTTGCTATCTTGCAGAGATCTCCAAGAGGGAGGAGGTGGAGGCCGTGACCATCATTGAGACCCCTCCGATGGTGGTGGTGGGGGTCGTGGGGTACATAGAAACACCGAAGGGCTTGAGGAATTTCAAGACAGTTTTTGCTGAGCACATCAGCGATGAATGCCGACGGCGCTTCTACAAGAACTGGTACGTGTCTCTGTGGCTGGAGAGGGTCCCTGGGGCACCACAAGTGGGGAGTCCCTTGCAGGTCTTCTCCGCAGGCTCTCCTTGATGCCCAGCGCTTGCAAACAGCTCATCTACTGGCAGCTGGCTCTGAGGTGGGGTGAAACTGCTATTTATTTAGTCATGCACAGAGATACTGCAAACAGCTTGATGCTGGGAATCAGCATATGCATATGTAAATTTATTCTAGTAGTTGAACCAAGTTAGCTCTCTCCACAATATCATATGGCAGTGCATGCTGCAGGTTCGTTTTCCTTCGTGTAGGTCGAGCTCATCTACTCTCCATTAAACTGGAATACTTGAGCTGAGGCCCCAAATGAAGGGAGTAAAACCAGATCTGTCGGGGGGAAAATTGATGCAGAATGTGACCCCTGGCCCTCGTAAACCTCAACACCCCAATTCCCAAACCAGTGGAGAGGAAAATGGAAACATGAATTTCATAATTGTAGGAATCTTGTCTCCTGCAAAAGTGCCGTTGAGATCCACCCACCACATGCCTCTGATCCCCATCGGAGGCTGTTTTCTCCTTTCTCCACTTAGCTCTGATTTTGCGCTTGTGTTTTGATGGCACCGAGCCAGTCAGTGGGAGACAACTGGGTTCCTCATGCAAAAAGGTTTGAATTACCAGCCCTTTTTTTGCAGCTCATGATTCACTTTCCTCTTCCCACCTCAAAGCCCTGTGTCGTGGCCCCGGCAGCCAGGCGAGGTTCAGGTATCCACATGTACCTTGCGCCTCCAGGGTAGCGCCTGGCAAGGTGATCTGTCCACCCACGCTGGGCTGTCTCAGGGCACAGCAAAGTGCAGAAGCATTTCGCCATTCAGCTCTGCTGGATGTTAAACACTTTTGTCGTAGGCACAAGAGCAAGAAGAAGGCGTTCACCAAGTACTGCAAAAAATGGCAGGATGAGGATGGCAAAAAACAGCTGGAGAAGGATTTTGCGGCTATGAAAAAGTACTGCAAGGTCATTCGTGTCATTGTGCACACGCAGGTCAGAGCCTCACCCCGAGGGGTGGGCAAGGGAGGCTCAGGGTCGTGGTGAGGGCCAAGGAGCTGGGATCAGGGGGGTGGCTTGGTGGGGTGACAGGAGGCTGAGCAGGCAGACGCGGTCAGAGGGTGTGGGACAGGGCATGCAGGCTGTGGGAGGTGCTGGCTGACTTTTCCAGCTACCTCCTGACACCAGCCCTGTCCCTTTGAGCTGGGCTCAGCAGAGCTCCCTGCTGGGGGATTGCCAGAGGGGCTGTGGCTGGGGCGAGCTAGGGAGCCCACACAGGCTGTGGAGGAGAGCAGACTTTGTGGAGATCCTCAGCAGGTGGTGAGCCCTGTGTCAGCAAGGGACCTTAGGCCCCATGATCACCTCAAATTAGCAACCGGTGTCAAATGTTTGGGCAAAAATAACCCACGGGCAGGCACAGTTTTGCCCGATGCTGATTGCTGGATACACAGGGCCCATTTTCATGCTGACCCCTGGAGTTAATGGCTGCTTTGGAGTGTGGGGCAGGGTTAAGCTGGCTCAAGGCTTCACTTGTGGCTGGCACAGACCCTCAAAGTCCCACTGCGGCGATTTGGCGGGGGATTTGCAGAGGGAGCTGGGACCGGGAGAGAGTGGAGGCACCTCTTGGTGGGAGCTAGAAATAACTGCTCACTCTGGAAGCAGAGGTGGGGCATGACCAAAAGAGAGGCGCTGCCTCTGGCTTGAAGCACAGCACCCAGCTGTGGGTTATGTGGCCCTGCCCTCATGCTCGTGCCTGGGAGGTAAGGGGCAACATTTTGCCCTAATGCACTGTCTAACACAGATGAAGCTGCTCCCACTGCGGCAGAAGAAGGCCCATGTGATGGAGATCCAGCTGAATGGTGGGACAGTGGCTGACAAGGTTGACTGGGTCCGTGAGAGGCTGGAGAAGCAGGTCTCTGTGCACAGCGTCTTCAGCCAGAACGAGATGATTGATGTCATTGGCGTGACCAAGGGGCATGGAATGAAAGGTACAGAGCGAGGAGACCCTTGCCAGGGGCTTGATTCTGTCCTTCTCATATGACACTGCCCATAAGGTAGTGTTGGGAGTGGGGAGCGTTAGCCATGCTGAGAACCTACCAGCTTATTGTGCACAGGGAGTAGTAAAGAGCCTCTGGACGTCAACCATGACATGCAGTTCCATTGTAGCAGAGCTTGGTTTCCTTAATCTCAGGAAAGGCCACATTTTCTACTGTGCCCAGAGTCCTCCCAGGAGGCTCAGAGGCACTTTGAGTACGTAAAGCGCTTCTCACAAACCCCACGTGTACGGAGGTGTGGGTGTTTCTGTGCGTGTGCGTGGATGTGCTCAGCAGGAACATGTCACAGTCTGACTGAATCCATGGGAAGTGAGAACAGTTCTGTGCTCTGGCCTCTTACGGCGGTGACAGCTCTTGGTCTCCTTCCAACATGGTGTCTTCCGAGAACTGCAGAAGAATGATGAGACTTTCCCCTCCCCAGCACTCAGACACCAGCCTTGAATCTCCCTGGTGTTCTCACCACCCTGTCTGGTCACACTTCCAGGGGTGACGAGCCGTTGGCACACCAAGAAGCTCCCCAGGAAGACACATAAGGGCTTGCGCAAAGTTGCATGCATTGGAGCCTGGCACCCGGCCCGGGTTGGCTACTCCATTGCTCGGGCTGGCCAGAAGGGCTACCACCACCGCACAGAGCTCAACAAGAAGGTATGGCCCAGATGGGCTCCCTCAGAGCACCACTGTGCCATCCTGCCATCCTTCCTCCCATGCTGTGACCATCCTTTGCACCCTGGCTCTCTCTGTTCCCCCCCAGCTTCTCAGACGTTTCCCTAGAGGTCTGCACTGCTGTTGTTCTCCATTGCCTTCCCCTGTTCTTCCCTGTTCCCTTGTTCCCTGGTCAAGGGATACATCACAGGGGGCACATCTTGGTGAAAACTGCGTTGTCCCTGTGACGTCCCTCACCGAGGGGATGGGAAAGTCGCCATCTCAGTTTCCTTTCTGTTCCTAGATTTACCGCGTTGGCCATGGGATCCACGTGGAGGATGGCAAAGTGGTGAAGAACAATGCCTCGACGCACTACGATGTCACGGAGAAGACCATTACGCCTCTGGTAAGGGCTGAAGAGGTAACAGGGCTGTGACTGGTGCTGGTTACAGGAATCCTAGCCAGGGAAGTAATTGCTTGGCTGGAGACAGCTGCGTAAGAAATGATTTGAAGGAGATTCACTGAAAGAAATGCAGTGGTTCCTTTCCTCATATTTTGGACATGGAAAACAGTCTCTGTGAGGTGTTTTTTTAGGCCTGTTGGTAGACCCAAACACAACTTTCAGCTGATAACTTCAGCAGGAACCAAGAACTTTGTTTAAAAAGAAAAAGAAGTATAAATGACATTAAAAATCATAGAATCATTAAGGTTGCAAAAGACCTCTAGGATCATCAAGTCCAACCATAAATCTGATACTTAACAGATAAATGTTTGTTACTTGGTTTAAAAATTCACTTTTGCTTATTCAAAACTGTTAACTTGGGAGTCTAGCCAGCTCTGCTCTCTCTTTACCCACATCCTTCAGGGAAGGAAGCCAGGTTGCTGGTTCCCTAGCTCTTACAGGGTCCTGCTTAGCTGGGATCATGCAGTCAGTGGGGCTGACACGCTCTGGTGGTCCTGAGCAGGCAACCTTGAAGGGTGCAGAGTCTTGTTAGCTGGAAGGACTGTCAGTCACTACCTTCCCCTTCCCTAGAAAATGCCACCTGTGGGCATGTCTGCTCCCATCCAGCTCTCCTGCCTGCCAGCCCTCTCTCTGCCTCTCCCCACAGGGTGGCTTTCCTCACTACGGGGAGGTCAACAATGACTTCCTCATGCTGAAAGGCTGCGTCGTGGGCACGAAGAAGCGTGTGCTCACCCTCCGTAAGGTGAGAGCGCAGTCAGCGCTGGGGAGGGACAGGCTGTAGCTCTCCACAAACAGATTCACCACGTGGAGAATGCCACTGCCTCCAAATGCTGGGCAGGGATACTGGTTGGGTCCTTGATGCTGTATTGCAGAGGGCATGTGGCACCTAAATGTGTGGGGCTCACTGAGAGCATTCGCAGCTAGATGGTTTGTGGCAGCGTGCAGTCAGATGTACTCTCTCTAGAGACAAGCTGCAAGGCTTTGAGAGCTGTGATGGAGGGCCCAGAAATGGAAACCTTGGCCATAAACAGGTTGTGAGCAAGTGAAACGCTAAGTGAAGAGTAAGCCCATTTCAGAGCTGCTCTGCAACCCAAGGCACCAGGGTGTTTTGCCGAGAAGGCAGATTCTTCTGGAGATATTTGTCTAACGGATGCACGTAGGATATTTCAGCCCTGCTTCCATCAGAGCAGATGTCCAGATTTTCTGTCATGATAAGCCTGATGCATTGTGACTCTTCTTTTCCAGTCCCTTCTGGTGCACACAAGCCGCCGGGCCCAGGAAGCCATTGAACTCAAATTCATTGATACCACTTCCAAGTTTGGCCATGGCTGCTTCCAGACAGCTCAGGAGAAGCGGGCTTTCATGGTGAGTTACGCTCTGCGCCGGCTCCAGCTCCCAGGCCACACTGGCAGCTGGGGCTAAAGCAACTGATCGACTCCAACCAAGCATCCGCTTCTCGATATAACAACAGCCAAACGAGTGATTGGGACTGGCTTGCATAAGAGACAGGCATGAATTCAATTCACACAGCAGATACTGTGCTAAGGAAGAACGTGATGGTTGTATGAGTGATCCAAGACAACCCAACTAGCAAATAATGTACCATATGGCCAACCAGTTTCCATTCACCACGGGATGTTTTAAACAAGCAGTTAACTTGGCAGGCACTGCCTTGGACATATGGTCCCTTTCACCCGTAATTGTGCACTTCTTTGATTTGTTTGGTATGATTTATAACTTTAATGTTCTTAAGAGGAAAAGGTTGGGTCAAATTCAGACACAAATTTGCGATTCTTTTGTCAGCAAGCTTTCAAAAAGGCCAAGCAGTATATTTTTCTTAAATCCAGGGCAAAAAAAACCAAACCAAAATTAAATAAATCCAAAACAAGCTGAGCTTCTTGAATAGTTTTGCAACCTACACCAGGCTGGTACATAAGTCTGAATGTGAAATTGAGGAAGCGTTAAGTAAGCCAGGCCTTCAGCTAGCAGAAATTAAAGAAACGACTGCCTGGATACCACACAGACGTAAACCGTGTCTGGATCTGGCCTGTCAGCTAGAAATCCCATGTGAAACTGGCTAAGCCTCCTTAGCCCCGGAAGGGGGGTTGGCTATGCAGTGTCTCTGCAGAGCTCTTTAGAGGTTAAGCTGTTTTCCTTTATCTCAGTGTTAGGAGCTTGTTCTGCATTCTGCTCTTGCTGTTGCTGCAAGTCCCGAGTAGCTGTGACGTGGACCTTGGTGACGGGAGGTGGTTTTACCCAGTTGCAGATGTTTTCTTTGCCATTTTCTACTGTGGGGTGAGAGTTTCCCCCACACAGAATGTGGTAAAACTTTACATTTGGCTGGAAGTAGAGGCACAGAAGTAATTCTTGCCATCTGCTCCCGTGGGACTTACTTGGTCTGGAACAACCCCGTTTCTTAGCTGGTGGAGACCCCTCAGGCTCTGTTGAGCTGGCTGATGAGAATCTGTGCCTTTGGCTGCGCGAGGCCTTTCCTCCTCCAGGGCTCGTACAGCAGCTCGGCAGCCGCTCCACCACAGCGGGCTCCCGGTAGCATTCAGCAGCACAGTTACTGCTCCCCTCCACGTCCCCTGACTGCAGGCCAGCCCACCTGCAGGCCCGGAGCAGGTCACTCATTGCCGCTCTCTGGCTGCTTTTGTGCTGTCCAGATAAACAAACCCTTTTGTGCAAGGGCAATGGTGTTCCGCTCCTGATTCCCAGGAGCGGCCTTGCACAGCAGAAAGGGGCCAGAGCTGCACTTCTGCTCCACGCAGCTCAGGTGCAGCCTTGTAGGCCAGGTTTGTCTGCCACTAACACTGAGCGCTCTCCTCTCTGCTCTCTTCCAGGGCCCTCAGAAGAAACACTTGGTGAAAGGGAAGCCAGGAGTGCAGGAAGAGCCGTAAGGACTGAGATATGCAAGGATATCTAACTGGGCACCTTCAATAAAAAGGCTTCAAGCCACGCCTGCTGCCGGTCTTCCTTCTGGAGGGGTGTCTTGCCTGTATTCAGGCAGCAGTGGGTCCTCGAGGTTCCTCAGCAGGTGGGGATGGGACAAGTAGCACTTGGGACTGGCCCCTATGGACAGGGACTAACTGGGACAGCCAAGTGTCTGCTCTGTCCTCTGGATCCTCCCTTTCCCTTCCTCAGGGAATTTTTTCCCACTGCCTGCATTCACCCAAACCGCAGTGAAGACCTCTTCCTCTCTTCCAGAGGAGAGCAGAGCAGGAACCAGCACTTCTGCCCCAGTTTCTGCTGGGAATACAGGGCCTCCCCATTACGTGCCTCTGCCCAGTCTCACAGACCATCTCTCCCCTTGCCGCCTCTCGCACACGCACACTCAGGCACTCCTTTCGCTGAGCTGAGAGTATGACCTGTGGACTTCTCTCTGCACAAAGCCCCACGATCCCGGCTGGCATCCTCAGCAGATGAGGGAGCTTGTATACAATGAGATGGCTGCTAGGTAAGACTGGGCAGTGATGGATTTATTCAGATTTTGGACTCATTTCCCACCCATGTTTCCCTTGCAGTCCAGCTGCCTGCAGGGAGGGTGTGATGTCTCTTGGAGCTGTGATGTCTTGGATCAGCGGTGATCACATATCTCTCTGTGTGCAGAACTGGTCTGGGTGTCCTGCACCCTCTTTGGGAACCAGACAGTGGAAAGCCCAGCCCTCTGCTGGTCCAGAGCTGCCGCCTTGACCAGGAGTCCTGAGAACCTGGTAGGAGGTGCGTGAAATTCTTGGGTCTCCAGGAAACCCCTCGCCCTGGGTCTGGTTCTGCTCTGAACGTGTGCTTGCAGTATTTAAGGAGGAGGCTCATCTACAAAAGTGCTGAGGATGAGATGAACCAAGAAGCTCGGAGCCCACGGCGTAGCCTGGGCTGCAGTTGGTGGTGAGGCCCCAGCTGGCTGCGTGTCCCAGCGAGGTCCCTGCGCTCTGCGCGGTGTCTCTGCCCTGCCCGTGGGGCTGCACTTCAGAGCCTCCTCTCTGCCTTGGCTGGTAGGTCCCTGGGCAGTCCCCCGGTGGGTGGCTGAGGATCCAGGCCGGAGCGCATGATGGGAATGATGAGATCATCCATGTTTGGCATCACCAAAATTTTCTGAAAAGAGGAACCCAGAATAACAAGTAAGTGGTTTTGAATACCACTACCTGACTGGTGACACATCTGCCGGCAAGTGGCCTTGGCAGGAGCCACGCTTGGGTCAGAGTCCAGGGCTGTGAACAGAAGGTCCTGGGCTCCCATCCCCTTGTCAGGAGCTGAGCGTGCCTGGCCCTAGAGGATTACCAGCTCTGGATATCTCGGGATGGGAACAAGCAGGAGCAGTTTTTCTTTGCCCTGCTTACCTGTATGTATGGCTTCAAGGGTGGCCACGGCACCTTGGCGCTTTGAAGCCATTCAAATGGACGGCTCTTGGGGGGGGGGATTTGGGTACCAAAATATCTGTGGGGACATTTCTGCTCTTTGACCAGAGGTCTCAAAGGTGAGAGGCTGAAAACAAACCAGCGGAAACCTTGTGATGGTAAATCTCCCAGACTTGCTGACACTCCTAATCCCCCCTGCCTGGAGCAGGGCTGCACATACTGGGAGGAAACCACTTTTCCTCAGGCACTCTAGTGCTCAGAGCACCACCCCTCGGAGCTGGTTACTTAGGTTGTGTTTCTTGACTGTCCAAAGCTGGACAGAGCAGGTCAGATGTCAGCTTTTTGTAGAGATAACCCTGGCCCAAACTGAGGTCTGATTATCCCTGCTTCAGCCCTTTAACAGACCAGGCACCTGAAATTCATGCTGCAGCTTCTTCTCGATCCACTCGGTGACATGGAGGAACGTCACCTCCCGCTCGCCCAGCTTCGGGTGCACCTTCAGCTCCAGCCGGGGTGGGACTCGGAAGCTGTACCTGCGAGGGGAAAGGAAAGAGGCAGAAAGCATCATGTCCTGGCACAGCTCATACAGCCCCACTGCTGGGTTTTAGGGACCGGCCTCCTGGGAGGAGGTGGCTGGGTTGCAGCGGGAGCTCTGGGTTCCCAGATCCTGTCTTGGCCTGGGTGGAGACTAGGAGAAATGAGTCGGAGGTCTGTGAGCCCCTTCAGGAGAACAGCCCTGGCTTGCTGGTGCCCCAGATGAACCCGAAGCCCCAGAGCTGGCTCCTTGGCCGAGCTGCAGGGAGCAAGGGGAGCTGGAAGGAGGATGCGTGTGTGGCCCCGCATGGGAGGAAGGAGAGCTGGTACCAGACACGGTCTGTTGGTGGTGGTGGTACGTTCACGGCCAGGGTGCCTGCCAGCTCCTGCACCTCCACCGTCAGCAGCAGCGGTGTGTTGGAAACCTCCTCAATCTTCTTTTTGATGAACTCATTTTCAGTGGCCTTCTGGAAGTACTTGGACTTGGCGATCTTATCCACAAAGCGCAGGATCTTTCGGCTCGTGCTGTTGCCACTGACGTGGCTAAAGCGAAAGGGAGCCACAGCTCAGCAGCAGGGTGAGACCCAGAGCCGCGCTGGGTTTCGGCACCCCCAAGCCATCCACCACAGCACCCCGCGAGGACAGGAGTCCTGCCCGTGTGTGCCCTCCCGGGGAAACCGGCCCCAAGCCCCTGCGCTGGTGTAGCACTGTGCCTCCCCTAGCATCTCCCCATGCACCCCATGGCGCAGACCCAGAACAGCCCCTTACCCCTCGGACCCAGGCGGTGGGACCCGCTCCCCCAGGGCTCCCGCAGGCTCTGCAGCGGTGATGTCTTCCTCATCGGAGGAGCCGGCGCTGGACGACTCTGCATCGCTGTCTGCCAGCAGGATTAGCCGTGGCCTGGCCCTGTGAACCCCAAGGAGCATCACGGCGGTGCCCTGGGGCCAGCATCCTCTCGCCTCGCTCCGGCAAGAGGAGGAGGAGGATGAAACCCAGCCTCCTCACCCCTCTCCGCCTGCATCCGCTGGGCTGCTCTCCTCTGCAGCACTCTCCTTCCCCAGCTTGCAGAGGTTCATCTTTGTTTCGAGCGTCATCTGCAACAAGCCGCTGTAGGTGACCTCCATGTCCACCCAGAGCCCTGTTGGGGAGAGGGACGGGGCGAGCCCCTGTCAGTACCGCAGGGGCCAAGGGCTGCTCCTGTGCCTGCTGAAACCTCCCTGCTTTGGGGACCGGGCTGACACCTCGATAACAGCTGCCGTGGAGCCAGCCCTGCTGTTCTGCAGGGCTCTTACCTCGGTCATCAATGGTGGGACTGGAGGCGCTGAGGACCGAGGGGATGGATGTGCCCATGTCCAGCTCCGTCAGTGTCAGCTCATTCATGAAATATGGGAGCTGATGGAGGGAAACCCCATAGGGATGGTGACTGCAGCCTGGCACCCGCTGTGGGGCCTCGGGGATGGGACGGGGCTCCCGTGGGTGCTGTGATGCTCCTGCCTCTCACCTTGATCTTGCTCAACTTCTTCTGAATCTTGCTGGACACCTGCTCGGCCCAGTATCGCTCCCGGAGGAAGTCCCAGAAGATGCGCCCCACCAGCGCGTTCATCCAGGCCATGCACGCCTCGCCGCGCCTGGCCCCGTCCTCACCAAGCTGCAGAGGGACAGAAGCCATGAGCCCCTGGAGCAAGGTGGCCCCATGAGCGGTGGGACCCGCTGGCTGGGTGCTTCCCTGCACCGTGGCATGGCTGCTCGAACCACGGCACTGGGAGGGAGGAGAGGAACCACAGGACTGGAAGAGGCAGCATGCAGGGTCCATCAGCCTCTGCTTAGTGCTCGTGCCCTGCTCCCCGTGCCAGATTCGTCCCACTCACCTTTGTGGGCATGGGGCTGCCCAGTGCTCCATGAGAGGGGCTCCGGTCCGGGCTGCTGCCCACCTGTGCTGGCACAAATCGGGCCATGTAGGTGCTATAATCCAGGAAAATCTTCTGTCGGATGCTTCCCACCAGGTCCTTGGGTGGGACAGCGGAGGGGATGTCCTCGGCGCTCCCTCCGCTGCTGCTGCCGCTGCTCTGCGGAGCCGGTCCCACGCCTGGGGACACGAGGACGTGAGCGGGTCGGGATGGCGTGAGAGGTGACATGCCGCCTGGCTGTGATGCACGCGCAGTGACGTGCTGCCTGCCCGTGATGCCAGTGACATGCCACCCACCCTATGCTGGCGAGGGGGATCCTCCAGGCTCTGCCCACTGCTGCAAACGCTCTTGGCTATGCTGTGGGCTCCTTCATGTCCCCCCATGCTCACTGCTGCCTACCAAGGGCTTGTCCATCCCGGCACGCGCGCGGCTCCCGCCCCGGATCAGTCCCGGCACAGAGCGGATGCCACGATGGCTGCTTCTCACCTGCCCTGGCTTCGCCGCGGCTGCTGCTGGGTGTCCCACAGGAGGCTTGCACAAGGTGCTGGTACCACTCCTCCTTCTCCCTCCCCGTCCGCCCGAAGAGGTACAGGCACCTCTCCCTGCAGTCCCCTGGGACATCCTGCCCTGGCCCCGGCGCCTTCTTCGTCCCTTCATCCCTCTGCAGCTGTGTGTCGTGCTCCTCGCTGCTCCTGCACTCCACCTCCACCGGGTCGGGGAGGAGGATGCAGATGGGGTATTTCTGGTTCCACGTCCGCTTTCGGGCCAGGCTGGGGGGGCAGAGGAAGACCTGCAACACCGAGAGTGGTGGTGAGGCCGGGCCAGGGCGTGGGGTGTCAGGGGTCCCCGCGGGACGGTCCTTGGTGCTGCCGGGCTCACCTTGGCATCGGTCAGGTCATAGCAGCGGTGGCTGATGAAGGTGGCATCGAGGATTTCCTCCTCGAAGGTGGCTCGGCGTGGGATGTTGCTCTTGGGGTAGGAGAGCTTGAGGGTGGCCCCATCAAGCGTGGCGAGCACTGAGTGCATGAGTGAGGGGTGGAAAACCTCGGGGTCATAGGCGTGCAGCTGGTTCATCCAGCCCTGGGTGGGAAGAGAGGGAGCCAGCTGCTTCCCCCTGTGCCATACGAGGTGGCACCCGCTGTGGGCTCAGCACCCCCTCGGTGCTGCACCCCGAACCCTGGGCTCCCCTCCAGCCACCGCCCAGCACCCCGTCCCAGACCACCCCTCTCCTACCTGGAGGCGGTGGGTTTCCTGCGGCTCCCCTGGGAGCAGCTCGGGGCGCAGGCAGCCCCGTGGTCCCCGTGCCGCCGGTGGAGCCTTCAGCACGAGGAGGAGGATGGCGAGGAAGCCCAGCACCAGCCCGCAGATGAGCCCCAGGCAGAGGCCGGCAGCATAGGGCGGCAGCGGCAGGACAAAGTAGCCATAGGCGAGGAGGGTGATGGAGGCGAGGGCTCTGCCGGGCACCGTGGCCCCCGGCCGTGCCGGCGGCGGCTCCTCGGGGGGCGGCAGCCGGGGTTCGGCATCCCGCTGTGCCACCTCCACCACCTGAATCATATCCCCGTAGGAGCAGATCTCGTAGCGGCAGTTCAGGGTGGGCTCCCAGGGGCTCCAGTCCCGTGCCCGGCGGCCCCCAGCCCTGCGGCCCCCGGCCTCTTGCCCCCCACTGCCCACCTTCCCCCGGGGTGCGGGGCTGCTCTCCTCGGCCATGAGCCGGCTGAGCCGGCTGAGGGGCTCCTGCACGGCCTCCGACAGCCGCCTCTTGGTGTCCTCCAGCCTGGCCTCCCGCAGCCGGAGCAGGGCGGCACGGCTCTCCGATGGGGAGATGCTGGGTGAGGACGGGGCTGTGTGGGACTTGGCCGGGCTCAGCCGGGGCTGGGGGGCCCGCAGGAGGTCAGCCAGGAGCATCCCCCCGGGCTGGGGCGAGGCGGGGGGCTTCGCGTCCCCGTCCACGGTGAAAATGAGCCCGCAGCCGTCCCGGCCGCTGCCGTCCTCCCTGGTGCCGGCGGGATGGGGCGTTAGCCCATCGGTGTCCCCGCGCTGAGGCGAGCCCGGGGACGGTGCCAGGGCTGGAGAGGCATCCGCCGCCGCCGCAGCCTGGTCTGCCATCGCTCGCATCGCTGACAGCGCCGATGCTGCCGGGGGAACGGGAGGAAGCAGCTCAGCTTCGTGCCACCTCGAGGCACAGCGTGTCCCTGCCCCGGTCCTGCCTTCCTCATCAGCATCACCACGAGCTGCCGAGCAGGAGCGGGGTATCCCCGGGGACCGCGTCACCGTGGGCTGGGCGATCCCTATTTTGGGATGCCCTTGGGGCCACGGGGCTGCCAGCGGACCGGAGGCTCGTGGCTCTCCCTGCGCTTCCCAGCAGGGATGGGACGGAAAAGGCACGATGGTAAGATGAGCGCAATGACAGCGCGTGGGGAACCGTGTGTATGACAAGGATAAACCTCAGCCAGGCAATTAGCAACGGGGCCTCCAAGAGCCCGGAGCCGTGAGCCAGGTCTGCAGCAAAACAGGGGGGATTTTCCCGCCTCAGGACATTACACTGGTCCCAGTGCAAGTGCGGGGGCTGTGAGGTGGGGTGCAATGCCAGCAGGCAGGACTCTGGCTCCTCTAAATGTTTCTCACTTAACCAACAGTGGTTTGGCCCTTGCTTAATGCATTGCATAAACCTGAAGAGAAACAAGCCCAAGCTGTGGCCCCAGTTCAGCGTGAGGATGCTCTGGAAGCAGGGGGTCGGTAATGTCTGTTTTTACTGGAGGGACACAACAGTTTTCCTAACACATAAAGTTTCCGTAGCACTGAGGGTGTTCCCGGCCGTGGCAAAGCGCCGTCCCATCCCCAGCAGCCACCGTGACCCCTCCATGCTGCACTCCTGCCGAAGCAACGGGGCCGGCCTGGCTCCCGAGCCGTGCGTGTGTGATTTTGGGAGGGAGGGTGGAGGCTGCAGGACGGGCTCCGCAGGGCCATGGCTGGGCTGAGCCCAGCACCCAGTAGGTCCATGGGGTGCTCGAGCTCCGCCACTGCCCCCTTCCCCTCGCAGCATCCCTGCGGCAGGAGCGGGGATGCCGTCCCGTGGGAGCCGGGGCTGAGCAGGACCCTGCCGCCGGCGGGCACTGCCCCTCGGGCTGCCTTACGGCCGGCATCCGCGTCGCCCTGGATCTTCAAAGCACTTCACTGCCACGAATTAATTACAGGCTGTGCCGCAGCTGCCTCCAGCACCATTTATATAATCTCATGCTTTGTGGCTTTTACTTTGCTTCTGATTTACAGGAGCCACTTGTTAACCCCAAATAATCTGTGGGTGATCACCCCGGCGATGCCCAGCACCCCGCAGAAACCCTGGCTGCTGGCACCACCGGCACCCCCCGGCAGACGGAGCGGTCCAGGGCACTGCGCAAAGCACCGAAACACCAAAACAGGGAGCGAGCGGAAGAAAATGAGCGGCAGAGCTGGGCCTGAGGAGGGACCCCTTCCCTGGTGCTGCAGGGCCCTGTACGCCTCCCACCCAAGCGTGGCGGGTGGGGGGCAGCCAGGACCCCCACTTGCCCCTCATCACGCAGGTTTCCCGGTGGCCCCGTGCCACGGCCAACCCCCAGTGTCCCCAGTGCTGCCCATCGCCCTTCCCAGCCCTCGGCCGTGCCTACCAGAAAGCCCCGGGGCTGGTCCTCGGCTGGTCCTGCCCGTCCCCGCCGGGTTCGGGGGACGCCGGCTCCGCTGCGCTTGGCGAGGGCTCCGCGCTCCGCTTCGCCGTGCCTGGCTTTTCGTTAGCACCGCTCTGGTATTCGTGGGTTTTAAAAGCTAAAAAAAAAAAAAGAAAAAAAAAAAGATGACTGTTTCCTGAGAGACCATTAGCACAGTGGAAGACGGAGATAATAATAGCCTGGGTTTGTATGGGAGTTTTCATCTGGCAGGGACGTCAAGTACAGCGGGGGCTATAGATACGCTGCTGAAACACAGCCACCTCTGGGGAGCGTGGGTGGCCGGGAGGGTGGGAGCACCGGGATTGGACCCCGCTGGGTGCCATGGCTGGACCACCAGCACCCCGAGGTGCTTGGCGCAGCCCCAGTGGTGGCTTTGCCGCTGGCTCAGGGTTCAGAGAGCAAATATCGAGTCCAGAGGTGCCCCCGGAGCCGGGTCCTTGGTGTCAGTGCTAACCCACCTTCCAGCCCAGGGCTCATCCCCAGCCCGTGACCCCGGGGATGCGCAGGGCGGGGGGATTCTCTTTGCTCTTTATAGGATAAATTGAATGGGAAGGTCCTTGCAGGCATTTTCATCAAATGCCGGGGGTAGCTGGGTGGGCACGGCCGGGTGATGGACAGATGGGGACAGCAGCGGCTTCAGACCTGGTGCTTGGGACAGGCTGCCCGGGAAGGTCACACCTCTGCAGAGCCTCGAGCGCTGCGAGTGCTGGGCCGGGACACAAGACCCCTAACGACTGCCGAGCCCCCTCCCCGCTCTTCAAAACACCGAAGCCATAAACATCAGCAAGCCTTTCCGCTGGACCCAGGCTCCCAGTTTCTGCTCCTTGCTCTCAGCTCTGGTTCAAATTCGGGGCTTGGACTTGACCTGACACAGCGACGAGCTGCAGCCTGGAACGGGCTGGTGTCTCTGAGGCAGCAGGAGCCTCCGTGGCACGGCCCGGCACGGTGCACCCTGGCGTTTGCTCACCCCAGGCTGCAATACCCACAAACCGCTCAGAAACAGAAAATTCCCCCACGCTGGGCTCTGCCCCATCAGTGCCCCGAGCCGCCCGCTCCCCGGCGGGCGCTGCCTCACTGGTGTTTGCTTCTGCTGAGAAATCAGGGATTGTTCATGGAAAAGTTAATTCCCAGCAGCCCGCTCCAGTCAACTGGAGGTGCCGGTGGCGGGGGTGGAGGGCTGGTGCCGCTGGCAGGGACGGATGCCTGGGCGCAGAGGAGGTTTCCGCCACGTCACCCAGCCAAACGAGCTGGAAATCCCTCATCTAATTATCTCCACAATATACCGCCACAGAAACCAAATTGCTGTGGTTATTAGCGCCGTAACTGGAGAGTTCTCTGCATTATCCGGTGATTAAGGAGCGCGGGGCTCTGGAGAAAGTCTTGCTGCAACCTCAAGAAATAACTTTGGGCAACGGGCAGGGCAGCGCTGGATCCCAGCTCCATCTTCTGCTCCCGCTTCCACATCACATCGCTCCTTCGCAGGGGGTTTACTGGTGGATACTGGAGCGGATTTCACGCTGCTGGGGGAGCGAGGAGCCAGGCAGGCTTCGGCTCCAGGGTGGCTGTGCCTGCTGGGATGCTCAGAGCCAGCCGGCCTCAGCGCCCAGCCCCAGCACCCGGTCCGGTCCCCCAGGCACCCACTCCCAAAGCCTCCCTGCTGCCCTGGGCTGTCCCAGGGTTGAGCTCAGCCTTTCCACCGCTACAGACTTTGCTTCGCCCCCGCGTCTCAGCCATCCCCATCCTCTGCCCGGCTTCAGCATCTCCCTTAACAGAGGCTACTGCTGGTGCCGAGAGCAGCTACGGGCTCACGGAGCGAAGGGAGCCCGGGCTGTCCCGAGACCTTCGCATCCCCCGTGGCGTGGCCCTTGCAGCTCACGGGAGGGCTCTCAGCCCTGGTTTCACCAGGACGCAGCCCTGGAGAAGGACCTGCCTGGTTCACCCATCTCTTTCATTAGCACAGGCACAGCTGCACCCTCTGAAAAGGCTTTCTGGTTAGCAGCGGACGTCCAGGTAGGACGATGCTGCTGAGACACGGCGTCCCGGCGGCCGCTGTGGCTCCTTCCACCGGCTGAGAATCTGTGCCCCAAAGGTGTACGCGTCCCTTGAGTCTATCTGGAGCCTTTCCTGACACCCCGCTCGTCTGATCTCGGTGGATCATAAGGAAGGTGCTTTCAAAACAGCGCGTCACCCATTCTCCACGCGGTGACATGGCGCGTCCTTGGCTCCCCGCCGCCCCACGGTGCCGCAGCGAGAGCTCCTTCCTCCCCCTGCCACGAATCATCAATCCCTGGGGCTGGAGCGGGGAGCTCAGCATGCCGAGAGATGAAAGCCTGACCTAATTCAAACCAGCAGCACCCAGCGGGCAGGAGCACCGCCGGCGCTGGCCCCGCGCAGGGGTTTCCACGCTGGGCGCAGCCCTGGGGTGAGCTCCGGGCTGACGGACACGTCCCTTGGCATCAGGGAGCGGGGACCCGGGCAAGCGCTTTGCTGCGGGCCGCGGGGCTCCGGCAGCAGGGTTGGCTCCTTGGAGCCGTCCCCAGCTTCTGTCCGAAGGGCACCGGCGTTTTTTGCTCTTGCACCTAGGAAGGTGCAATTTCCATGCGAGCCCGCCGGATGAGGACTCATCCAAGGGTCATCAGATAAAACTAAGGAAGAAGAGACTTGTGGTGCCTGGTTTTTGGGGGAGGAAAGGGAAGCCGCATGCAGCTCATCCTCCCCCGGAGCCTGCCAAGGAGCCTGTGGTTCACCTTCAAAGCCTTTACCTTGCCACACGCCGGGCTGCTGCCTCCGTCTCCTCCTGCGGGAGCCCCACGCACCCCACGAAGCGACACAGCTCGGACCCCCATCAGCCTCCCCGCGCTGCCCCGCGTGGGGAGGGTCCCCACGGGTGACCCCCGGCTCTGCGCTCCTGGGGTGGCGGGACGGGTGGTCCCCACCGAGGCCAGCGCCCGCACCCCGTCCCCCGGGACCCTGCCGTGTGCGTGGTGGGGGTCCCCCCCCCGGTTCGCCCCAAGCGCTGCCCGACCTCCACC
>VZTV01033194.1:0-31753 GCA_013400875.1 Anhinga rufa | reverse complement strand
TTTTTTTTGGGTTTTGTTTGTTTCTCTGTTGTTATTTTAAGCAGAAAACTTTAAGGAAAATTTGGGGAGTTGGTAAAATGGGATCTCTAGCTGAGCCACCTCTACTTTTAAAATTTTATTTGCTTTGCCCTCTGTGTCCTCAGTTCCTCCTCCTGTGGATGAGCCACGGTGGCTGGCAGGGGCGGCAGGCAGGGAGTGTGCCCAGAGCAGGGGACCAGGCTGGCGGTCCCCGCTCCCTGCTCCTGCTCCCTCTGCCACCCCAGTTCCCATGCTCCAGCCAGTGTGGGGCTGGGGTCAGTGCTCTGGCAGTGCGATCAGGAGGGAGCACAGCAAGCGCCGAATTAGCCGCCTCGCTGGCTGCACCACATCAAAGAGGAGTGCGCATCCAGCTGCTTAGGGGGCTGGGGGGGAAGAGCGGGGTCAACACAGCAGATTAATTTTGGGCCTAAAGAAAAGATGGGACAACTTGGATCCTCTTGTCTTCATGATCTCCTGTTCCCACATCAGGTTCTGTCTGCAACAGAACCAGCCACCGCTGTTGCCCTTCCTGAAATGTCTCCTGTAGCTGGATGGGGGATGGATCTGTTCTGTCACTGTTTGAAGTAAATGCATCTGCACAGCACTGCAAATTAAAGCAATGAAACAGATCTGAATACCTGGCTCCAAGGAAGATAAAAACTCTTCCCGGGTCTGGGTAAGAGGTACAAAGGGTGTTATCCCACGGGAAGGAAGCCTCTCTGACATTTCCCTGCTCCGTGTGCATTGTTTCTCTCTTCTGCAGGCCACACTGAAAACTTCCAGGATGCTTTTGACAGACAGTCGCTAGTTTTGGATAAGCTGCCCCTGGCTTTTTATGCAGGCATGTTCGCATATTCAGGCTGGTAGGTGTGATGGGAGGGTGCTTCATGGGCAGCAGACTGGTGTCTGAGACCTGGCTCAAACTCTCCCTGTCTCTTCCCACCATGCAGGTTTCAGACCAGCTTTGTGCGGGAAGAGTTGGTCAGACCTGAAAGGTAAGGCTGGGAAGAAGTCATCTTGGGTTCCAGCCTCTGGGGTACCACGGATTTCCCAAACGCAGTATCGGAGGAAATAAGCTTGTGGGTTCACCTAACCAACACCAGCTGCAACTGCAGTAATACTGTGCATAACAAGGTATAACAGTTTGTTCTTTGTGTGTGTCTCTTCCCCTTTCTTGTAGAAATATCCCCCTGGCTGTCATTGTGTCCGTGATCACAGTAATTGTGGGGTACATGCTTACCAATGTCTCCTATTACACGGTGCTGGGAACGCAAGACGTCCTGGCTTCTCCTGCTGTGGCTGTGGTGAGTCATCACCCCTACCATTACCTTTCTTCAGTGTGGTGAGCTTATGCTGAAGGGGTGATCATGGCAAGTGTTTCGGAGATGGTTTTCCTATAAAATGCTTTATTGCTTTGTCATTTCTCTGGATTATTGGGCAACAGTAACTTCTTCTAGTCTTGCCTAAAAGATAATGAAAAATAACCTGCAAATGACAGTAGAAAAGGCAAGATTTATGAGTTACATTTTACTCCTTTGATAGAGGAAGTTTTCTTTCTTTTGAATCTGATGTTGTCTAGAGATCACCACAAGTTCCTAAAGTCGTACTTGCTCTTCCTCCAGAGCTTTGTGCAGCGAGCCTTTAAAAGCCTGATCTCCGTGGTCCCTGTCCTTGTCGCGCTGTCCTGCTTTGGAACCATGAATGGAGGAATCTTCACGTTTTCAAGGTCACGTCCCTAGGAATTTATTACTTTTTTGGCTTACTGAATCAGAGGGAAGCACCAGCAACCTGTGCAACTGCCCACCCACACAATGGCATTTTAGCTCTTCTTGTGGGAAAAATAAGGCCTTTGACTCCCAGGATGCCAACTACAGGATGATCCCTGTTGGCTAAGAGTCTACCCTTTCTATTTCTGGCCATGTCCAGACTTTGGTATCTAGGGCTGGTCACAAAGGTTTTTATTTTCTCCCCCCACCCTTCAGTTTAAATCCCCAGTTTAAAGTGAAATATCAATGTTTCTGGTAAACTAGAGGCTTTGTTGATGTTGGCAGCTGCTCAGTGAGACCGAGTCTTCTTTTGCTGGGTTCAGCCAGCTGCTCTGCTGCAGGGCACAGGGTCCCTCTTTCGTGAGGATCTCTGGCCAAAGGCAAACTCTCCCTTGAGGACTTTGCTTTGAGGTCAGTGAAATGTTATCAGGGATGGGCTTATTCCTAAAGCAATAGTCAAGGCTCAACAAGTCTTGTTACAGCAATAAGAAAAGCTTTGTTCTGTGGAAAAATAATCTTGCCAGCTTCACTGGTGACTACACTGCATGTCCTTATGGGAACCTTGAAACTGGAGAGGAGGGCAGAGCTCATGGAGAAGCACGTTGTGCTGGTCCCAAGGAGCTGAGCAAAGTCTCTGGAGCCGGTTCTGTTTCACAGCTTTGATTGCAAAAGGAAAAATCAGTTGATATGAAAGGGATGTTTCATAGCACAAAAGCTAATGAGTTATTTGATCCACTACCCTGAAGTCCTGTATTAAATACAGGTGCGGAGAATCTTACCCTTTAGCTCCTCTAGATAGTGGTTTTCTTCAAGGATGAGTAGTCCCCGCAAAGCTCAGAGGTTCTGCATGTCCCTATCCACCCGCCTTTCTCTCCCCCATCCTGGCACCATTAACATAACGACTGCAGAAAGGCCACATAAACAGCGATGAGGCCTCCCTGGCTGCCGGCCAACCACACCCCTGCAAAACCACAGAGACAGCGATAAAACCAGTTTTACACTCATACCCCAGCTGCTTGGGGCCCTGCTCCAGCCCAGCTGATGCTCTGGCATGGTTTGTTTGTAGATATTAAATTTATAAAATTGGATGCAATGCGTTCTCCCTAATTGCCCTTTCATGAGTCAAAGGAGGGATGAGGCAAGGAGCTCTCTGCTGTCATTTTGTAGCTGGTCTTGTTTGTAACTGGCCTCTCGGCGGTATGCCAAAGTATATTTTCTAACAGCTGGCCAGAAGACTGAAAATCCTCTATTANATATATATATATATAGACATCAAGACTGACAATCCCCTTTCATAAACTCACCAGCTTCTCTTATAAAGAATTTAAGTTTGTGACCCCTCCACTTCCTACTGGAAAGATTAACCCCTTCTCTGATGGCAAGAAACTTTCTTGCTTCTGTTTCCAGCCTGAACTCATTCATGGTCACTTTGGACTTGCCCAAAGGTCTCTGCTGAGGAGCCACCCAAGGGGATGCTGCCAGTGGTTCTGCTGGTGGGCTCCGTGCTGCACTCAACTAACTGGTCCTGGGAGAGAATTCAACATTGGGTTTTTCTTCCAAATACCAAATTCCAATCTCTTTAGCAAGGCCTGTTGTGACAGGACAAGGGGTAATGGTTCTAAACTAAAGGAGGGTAGATTTAGACTAGATGCAAGGAAGAAATTTTTTACAATGAGGGTGGTGAGACACTGGCACGGGTTGCCTAGAAAGGTGGTAGATGCCCCATCCCTAGAAACATTCAAGGTCAGGCTGGACGGGGCTCTGAGCAACCTGGTCTAGCTGAAGATGTCCCTGCTCAGTGCAGGGGGGTTGGACTAGATGACCTCTAAAGGTTCCTTCCAACCTAAACCATTCTGTGATTCTATGCTCCAAAGTGCAGCTAAAGGCAAAACTGTGGCCTTGAATAGCAGACCTGTGCTGGGGGCAGGGGGGTGCCTTGTGGCCTCTAGTCAGTTCAGCAACTGATCTTCTCATTTCTAGTCTGGGTGTGGGATGCTAATGCATAGGGCTCCCTGTCTTTTCCTAGGACTCTGTTTGTGGCTTCCAGAGAAGGACAATGGCCTCCTCTCTTCTCCATGATCCATATTCGAAGGCATACACCTCTTCCCGCTGTCATGTTAATGGTAAGAAGATCTGGCTGTGTGACATGCCCTGTTCTTGCTGTCTTGGTTTTCTTGCAAAGCCTGCAGAAGCTGAGGAGTTTTAAAGGGTGTTAAGACACTGAGTCAGCCTCTGAAAAATAAAGAAGGTGGAATACTGGAAGTGGCGGCAAAGTATTAAGTCCCCTTGTGCCAGCAGTGGTATCCAAACCCACTACCTTGAAGTCCCTGCCTTATAGCCTTGGACATCTTTTTTTAAAACTACTGTCCCTGCCATCTGCTACAGTTGCTGCTTGATATTGTCCTATGAAAACACCTCTGCCAGGCTTTGGCTATTTGGAAAACTGAAATTCCCAGGTGTGGTGGAAAATGCAGGGCATGAGTATTTGCAGAGATGCTCTCGGTTTTGGTGTGGGTTTTTTTGTTTTGTTTTTTTGTTGTTGTTGTTCTGGCAATGGTCCAGCTCCATCTTAACTGTGCGGCAGTGCCTCTTGCAGCTTGGCTGACCTGCTAAAAACTTAGCAGATATCTTTGTAGGTAGCCTTTGTACTGGCAGCGCAGGCTTTTGGATCATGCGTGTTTTAATTGTCCAGCCTAGGACATAAAGCATCAAAGATGATGTTGATCTTGAAAGCATTGCTTCTTTCTGTAGCACATCATAATAGTTCATTTAGGCCTTTTGCCTCCAGGCTGTGACACTGTTTTGTAAAGCTCTCTGACCTCTGAAATGTTGGGGCTGTGAAGTAGATACCTGTGCTTGCAGACGGGGCTGGAGGAGGTGATCCATATTACCCTTTCTAGTCCGAGAACTGTAGTAAGGCTTTAATGACTGTATTTCATCTTCACAATGCTCAGTTCCCTTTGGTTACTGCCATGGTGTGTATCGGAGATATCTACCATCTAATGAACTTCTTCAGCTTTTCCCGATGGCTCTTCATAGGATTAGCCACTCTTGGGCTCATTGTCCATCGCCACCGTCACCCGGAGCTGCGCAGCCCATTCAAGGTAACTCATGGCCTGCATCTAACAGCCAGGAATGTGCAGGCTTGTCACTTCTCTCTATTTGCTAATAATTAGAGCATGACATGGCCATGATTGCCGTTAAGCTCTAAGGGGTCTTGACCCTGTAAGGCATGTAGGGAGCGTCCTAGGAGGGACCTTTGCCCGGATATCATTTCAGTGGTAGGTAAATCTCAGCTCAAGCTGAGGAGCAGGATGTAAGGCTTGGGTGAAAAGAGCACAGCTGGAGGGACCCTGGGAGCAAGCCTGACTTAAGGAGTATCATCTCCTGGCATAAAAATACTTTCTAGTATAAAGAAGCTTGTGTGCACTCTTGCTGCTGCAGGCACTGAGGGTGTGCATGCATGCATGCCACAAAGTGTTTTGTTCAGCAGTCAGCTAACTGGAGTGTGTGTGGCCCTGTAGAGAAGGACCTGCCCTCCTGCCCCAGGGAGAGGGAGGGAGGAGAGCAGCTTTGTGAGCCTCTGGCTGTGTGTGACCTTTGTGAGCTGCCTGTTGTACCAAGAGCCCAGGTGGCTTGGTGGGGTTTGAGGAGCTGCCTGACTCCTGCAGTGTCCAGGCTTCTCCCATGCTGGTTTTGAACCAGTGCTGCTGGTGCACCTGTTGTTTTCCTGGTTGCTAGTGGGACAAGTTCACAGGAGAGTGCAGGATTCACTGTGCAGGCACCGCCCTGTGTGTGTACCTACAAAGCTCCAGCACATTCAGACTGGTGACCCTAAGCAGTGAGAGGCATTAAAAGTGGGCGAAGGGAAGGGGGGAAAGCAAGGGGATTCGATTCCCACTCTTCAATGGGAGGTTGGAGGACACCTTGTCCTCTCATGCCTTTCCCTAGTCTCCAGCTGAGCCCTTCCAGTGGCCCTTCTCACGCTGCTGGGTGCTGCAATCCTGCTCATGGGGAGCGATTGGTCACCTCATGTCCAAGCTGGAATTGGTGCTGGAGCAGCTTTCTTGCACTCAGATCACCTTTCCTACTGCTGGATAACGTGCAGGAGGCGTTTGGCTGTGGCGGTGCTCGAGGTGTGCACAGTTTGTTCCTGTCTCCAGTTGTGCCTGCACGGTGCTGCCAGCCAGCTCCTGGGGAGGAGAGGAGACCTCCGAGGCCACAGGCAGCCGATCAGCAAGAAAGAAGTTCAGGGCTCAGAAACACTTCCTGTGGCTCCTTGGGCTCCTTCCCGAGGCCTGATGTCTGGGGTAATTTTTCTTCTTGGTCTTTGCTGTTTTCACAGAGACCTTGAAGCTTCCCAGTTTGTTGGCTGGCTGCACTTGTGTACTCACCCAGGACCAGATTTTAAATAAGTTTTGTCTTTTTCTTTTAAACCATGCTTCTCAGGGGAAGCTTATTAGTGGATAGCACTGATGATGTTTTCAGCTGCTGAGATTTTGCCCCATTTTGGTTTAGACAGAGATTTAGGCTTTTAACAGTTCATAAAGACAGATTAAGTGAGGGAGGGAAATTCTAGGGTTTTGTTCAGTTTGGCTGATTTTTTTTTCTCTCCCCTCTCCCAGTTTTTATGACCACTTCAAACCTGGAGCCTAGCTATCTGCGAGAGGGAAGGGCTGCGTGTAGGTGGTGTGGGCATGTGCTGCACTCTAGTGGCCAGAGAGAGGTCGTCTTCTACCACTAGCTTATGGAGACCAAATAATAAAATACATGTGATTGTGCCGGTACTTCTTCTCCCCTAAAGCATTTGGAGTTAAAAATGGTGAGAAAACACCAGTAAGAGGAGGAAGCAGTCCACTCACACACCTCTCAAGCAGATGTGCGGTGTGAGTGCATGCACATAGGAGAGGCTGGCAGGATATGCACTGGCTGGAAAGACAGCAAGGGCACATAAGTTTGGTGGCTGGATGGCTGTCAGTGCTAGAGCAACTGATCTTTTCCAGCTCGGCATAGTCAGCATCCAAAATAAGATCTCTGTTACCAGCAAAGAGATTGTCATAGGGTGAGACTGGCAGCTCCTTCATTCTGTCAGCTGTGGCGAGGAATCACTTGGCTGAGGTTGGATCCAAAGACTAAGAGAATGTTTCACAGTTTTATTATCTATTGCAGTCTTCCAATTTACTCTTCAGATAACCCAGATGAATTGGCTCACCCAACAGGGTAAGGGTGAAGTACTGGCTGCTTCATTGGTCTTTCATCAGGGTGTCATTGAAACTCATGTTCTTGATGCAGGTGCTATAGAGATAGGGAGTCTGGTTTATCCTGTTTCGGCCACTGTAAGTCTCAGGCAAGCTGGAGGCAGGTCAAAATGAGTCACGGGTGTTATAACCAAAGAACAGCTTGTTTCAAAGCACTGCTTCTACTCTTGGCTTCAGATTTTCTGCCAGTGGTTGCCACAGGTGGCAAGTAGGTACGTGTGCATGTGCATGCACAGGTGCAATATGTTCAGAGCGCGGTGGGGTATAAGTGACTTCTCTGCTTGGCTTCCAGTTGTGAGTGGTAAGGCTTATATTAGGAAGGAGGCATGCATCTCGCAGGGCACACTGGGCTCCAAGGGTGGTCGAATCAGTATTTATTCTATGCATCCTACTTGTTCATGTCTGATTTGTACAGAAACAGCATGCAGGACAGAAATTATTTTTCTCATCTTCTTTAAGATGGAGAAATGAATATAGCATGTCCTGGCATGTATGGAGGCTGATTTGCTACAGCTATCAGTTTTGCCTGAGTCTTCTGTGCTCTTTTCTCCAGGTTCCCCTGTTTGTTCCTGTCTCTTTTACCATCATCTGCCTCTTCACAGTGGCAATGTCTTTCTACTCAGACCCTGTGAACATTAGCATCGGATGCACCATGGTTTTAAGTGGTTTTCCAGTCTACTACCTCGTAATCCACAAGCAAATGTCAAGTCGTTGCCGTAGCCCATTTTGTAAGTATGCCTTTGAGTTTCAGCGTTGTGGGCCTAAACACGCTCAGGGGTGGGGATGTTGGTCTGTTCCCAGGGCTCTTCTCTGACGCAAATTTTTCTATGACCAACAGACTTCATGAAAACTAAATCATGACCCCTACCACCTCTTCAATGGCTTTCCCAAGGCACAGCCTCTGCAGCCGAAGAGACAAGGGTTAGGCTGTGCTGCAGGTGGTTGGCAGCCAGGCACGAGCTGTGTTTGCCTGGCTTGAGAATATATTGATAAGCCAGCCTAGTGCTTTGTTTTAGAAAAAAACAGGGCTGAGGTCTACCAATGGGGGAGAACTGGGTCACTTTCACTACCCAGCCCTGGTTTCTACTAAACTTTATCATACCTTCAGGATCACCACCTCTTGGTCAAATTTGGCTGGCACTGAGCAACAACATCAAAAGATGTTGTCTCTCTGATGGAGAGACTGACTGGCAGACACTGTAACCCTGTGCAGAGGCATACTTGCTGAAAGGCTGGGGAGAGGACTGGGGAGAGGAGATGGAGCTACCTGCAGGCTGCCTGTTGGTGAAGATGGTTTTGGGCACCGATGTGGGTGTGTAAATGAAATACATTTCCACCCATTCAATGTCTAGCACAGATTTCCTTTGGGAGTAGCCCTGGTGGCACAATGATTTACTTGGAAACAAGAGCCCAGGTTTTGAGTTTAATCTATAATTTCAGTTATGAATCTTGTTTTCTTTTGATTTGATGGTGGGCTGAGGTGTATCAGTAACCAGTAAATAGAAGAAAACATACAGCAAGAAAGGAAACACATAAAGTGTGCTCTAGCCATCGGTGCTGATACTCTGATTTTCAGCGATATCTCAAGATTTCCTCCGTAATAAACTTTTCTTCCTTTTTCTCCCCTTTTCAGATTATCTTACGCACAAACTACAGTTACTGCTGGAAGTAGTCCAACAAGAAATCAAGACTTACTGAGAAAACCATCAGAACTTGCAGGAAAATATAAAATCTCCTTATTCTGTTTCTGGTACCTTTGATCTTATCAAAAGCAGGCTGTGCTCTTATTCTTTTAATCACTGCAAACGAGGATGAGCCTGATCCAAAATCTTGCTGCAAGTGTTCCTAAGCTTGCCAGTTGGGATCGGGATAGGCATGTCACATCTGTTTCTCCCCTCTTCTTTTTTTAGCAGAACAGGCTAGCTCTCTGAGCTTGCTTTGCCTGCAGAGTGTCTTTGAAACCAAGATCCTAATTTTACAGCCTAACCCAGTCCTCACTAAATAGTGTGTGTGCGTGTATATATATTTATGTGTGTATATATACATGCACACACTATTTTTTAATATCCTAACTTGGCAAACAGAGGAAGGGAACCTGTTGTAGAACTTAGTCCAATACATGGAAGCCAAGTGCAGGTTTCACACTGAAGCATCCTAGTAGACATGCTGTGGACAAACATTATGAAGGGAAGTGGGTGGGGAGAGCAAATTAGAAATAAGGTAGATGAATTGGAAAGGAGGAGGTGGGGGAATAAAACTTCATGCACCAGAAAGTGCAGATTCAGGTTAATCAGAAGATATTTGAAAACCCTTTGAAACTCAAATATTAACAAAGTAACATCAGAATGTTTTGCTTTGATTATTGTATAAGCAGAATAAGTTTATTTTGCTTTGAAATAATGTTTCCATTTTTAATTTTATTTTTCTACAATGGCATTTCAAAACGTACAAATACATAAAGAAAAATAATCAGCTAAATATCCACAAGAATATGACAAACCAGATCCTGATCCTTCCCCCACCTCCCCAGCCCTGCTCCTCACCTGGTGCTACCAGTGAAGTTGAAAAATGAGATTTTGGCCCAACTCCAGTGAAATACAATTTCTCCTTTAGTTAGACAAAATGACTGATGAGACTTGGGCATATTCCTTAACAAGTGCATCTTTTGGTGCTGTAGAAAGACATGAAAGACTTCGTGTCAGAGCTTTAACTTTAAATCTGCGGTCAAATGACTTGCTGAATCGATACCTAAATGCTCATTTGAATTATTGACATAAGAAAGGTTTCTGTTATTGGATTACTCTGGTTTACATTATTAATGTGGCAACATTATGTCCAGATAAAACAGCGATTAGCTACTTCCAATCATTTAATTGTTAATTTTTTCCTAAAAGATGGGAAGTAGTATGCTGAGACCCCTCTAATGACCGCTGAAAAGAGGAAGAGCAGAACATGGAGCATTTTTAATGTTTTGTGTTGAGCTTTTATATACTTAGAGTAAAACCAAAATAGCCTTTACAAAACCAGTGTAATCTTCCCAAACATGTAAAATTCACCATCAAGATTTGGAAATAAATGTGTGGGCTTTCCTCCAAAGCAATTGAGAATTATTATTCTTGTTATGACTGCTTTCTGTTCCTGTGCTAAATTAAGCTGGGAGAGCAGCAGTGTGGTTGCAGGGTTCATTTCCCCCCTCCCTTCCCACAGTTTAATTTACAAGCTGCTGGACATTGTCCAGCAGGAAATCCAGTCTTACTGGGAAAACCATCACAACATAGAGGAGAAGGTCCTGGCTTTAAATGATAGTGTGGTTTCAAGCAAGATCTGGAAATGTTTCTAAGCTTGCAGACATGGGTCTGGCCCTCCTCGTGTCGGGCTCTGCTGGAGCTGAACCCCCGGCACACCTTCCTGCAGCACCCCACAGCCAGGCCCCAGTGTGAGGGGCTGGGGAACCAACCTGCATAAGACTTTGCAGAACCAGGCGAGCCCCATCACCCCAACATAGCCTGAGTCCACCCCCTTAGGTACTGGTTTGGGGGATTTTCCATATCTTGAGGTAGAAGCATGAGGTGCTGCCAGCCTGGTCCTGTGCTGCAGGGCCCCTGTAAGCACAGTGTGCCCAGGCTGTAGCATCAGTTACTCATGCATCAAACCTTGGAGTCGTCTGAAATAGCAAGAAGCTGCTGTGTACCTGCAGATAGACGCATAGAAAGGGTGAAACATCAATTTTTTTTTTGTCCATTTCATCTGATGAGAAAAAGGGAACAAGAATTGAATTTCCTGGGGGGAAAATAAGTAATCCTACCTGCTGGACCATGGTTTCTTTATACATGATAAATCATTTGACATATGCAGGGAAACAACACTTGGGTGCCTCTACTGACTGCTGAAATATGATCTTGCAGGGCTATATATAGGATATCTGTTCCAAGACCTATCAGATACCAGGAATGCAGACAGCTATAGTACGTGGTTTCACTGACAGTTAGAAATCAGACGTTCAACAGCTCAGGGGGTGACATTGCCATTAAAAATTATAAAAATAATAAATATAATGTTCAGAAGGTATCAGTTTACAGTGAGCTCAAGTTTCCAGTTTGTAGTGAGTTTTGTTTTTAGAAAGGCTTGTATGCTGCTCCCACCAAAGCTATGTAAACATTTTCTATCAAGCCAGAATGTTTTTCCTGGAGCCTGTATCTCATGCCTACTGAAGCTCTTGGCTTCAGTTTGGAAGAGAATTTACTAGAGAATTTATATATGCAAAAATGAACCTGCGGGGCCTGATCTTATAAATCTCATCAGTCAAAAGGAAGCATAAAAGTTGTGCAACTGTGGAGATGAGAGACAGATATATGGGAGGGGAAAAGCCAGTCAAGAAAGGCCAGACAGGGAAGAAACAAAGTTCAACCACATTTGTGGTGTGGGTTGTTTTTTTTTTTTTGTTTGGTTTGGTTTTTTGTTTGTCTTTTTTTGTTTGTTTGTTTGTTTTTTAAAAAACCTATGTCTATAAAATGCACTCGAAATGCAGTCTTTCCAGAAACTAGAACAGAGATTTATGTGTTTCGGCCACTACTGATCTGGTCTGACTATATCATTAGGAAATAAAAATGCTCTGGGCAATTCAACTGAACATACTTTGTGTAACAAAAAAAAAAAAAGTGTTTGTATCTGAATTAGTTTATGTAGTTAGTACTACTTGACCTGTCGTTAAACTTTATGCTTCAGAGCTCTGCTGGGAAATGCTCTCAGCCTTAGACTGAAAGGCTGGAGGTCAGATTGGGAAGCTTCTCTGATTTCTGCAGGGAAAAACAGAGTAGAGGCTCAGACTTAAAGGTAAAGGAATAGAGATACTCTGGATAATCAGAGCTCTGTGTGGGCTGACTGAGCCTGCCCCACAGGGCTCTGCGCTTGGTTTGCACTGGCTTGGGCCACTCCATGCAGCACTGTGTACTGCAACCCTCTCGAACAGCATGATGACCCACATGGAGAGCGTGTTGAGAGATGCACCCGCTTTCTGCATTGAGACTTTGGGGCTCGCTTTGCAAGGCAAAGCCAGCTTTTGGCTTTCAAAGAATGATGTTCAGCAGAAGCTGCTCTTGGCAGGAACCTTGAAAGGAGAAGGTCTGAATATCCCCGGCCACCAGAAGGATGGGAGGAATTGGGGCAGGGTAAGTGCTGATGCATGACGACAGAAACCAAGTGATAGGGATAAACTATGCTGGTTCATCGGGATGTTGATTTTACTGATGTATCTGCCAAAAACCTCAGCTGTGCCTGGCTGCTTTGCTCATGCTGGCAGATGCGTGTGCGTATGGCGCAATAACCAGAAGGAAACATTACTCAGCTCCATTTCCTGAGGGTCAGTGGCTAGCAGAAAGGCACCCTCGCCGTCCTGCGGAGAGAGACTCCAAGAGGGACAGTGAAGTACAGGCATGCAGTTGGGAGTTCACAAGGAGCTCTCACAGGCCAGGCGATTTTATTTCTGAAGGTCTTACGTCAGCTGGGGGACCTTTCTCACATGGAGCGAGGGTTCAGAGGGCTTGTCTGACTGGCGGGCACGTGGCTAATGCCCTCAGCTCCTGGGGGTGGTGGCTGGGCAGCCTGACGGCAAGACTGTGAGTAGAGGAACTGGGGAGGCAGCGTGTGCTGGGCTCTGACAGCTTTCTCAGGGTACCGCTGATCTGGGAGGGAGGACAGAGAGGGAGACGGAGGAAGTTGCGGGTTTCATGGTTTGTGGGCTTGGTTTTAAGGTCTGCTGTCAGGTTAACTGCTTGTAGTTAATCATGCTGTAAGCTGTGTTTATATCTTCATTAATTCACCCTTTCTTCTGCATGAAGAGCAAATGTGTAAGAGAAAAAGTGGCATGAAGTTGCTTTTTTTTGTATAAAATTTCCTCTGTATAGAGCTATTCCTGTGGAGGTATAAAAAGCAAATTTACAGGGTATATCTCAGTTGCACAAGACCAGATAGCAAAATCTTCAGCAAAAGGTGAAGGATACTACCTGTCTTGCCAGTGAAATATTTCTGTCTGCTTTATTAAGTGTTTCACCTCTGTTTCTTTCTAGTTGGGGCTAGTTGGTGAGTGGAAAAACCCCTGTAAGAAGTAGAAACACTAGAAAGTGAAAGTAGGGTGGACATTTTTGAGAAACGCTAGAAAGTGAAAGTAGGGTGGACATTTTTGAGAGCTGGTGGGGTTAGAGCAGCCACGAGTCTCGGCAGGGGAGCTGGCAGGGGTTAGCATTCATATGTGCAGTAGGAAGAGAGGGAACAGGCATGGGGGGAGCAGTGGAATCAACTTCATCCCACCCCACTACCCTGCTTTTCTCTCCGTTTCCCCTCTGCCCACTCAAATCACACACTCAGTATCCACAAACTTCAAATTCCTCTGCCGGGGCAGTGGCGGCAGCAGCAGCAGCATGCTGTTGTGTAGAGAGGAGAGAAGGAGCAACCACATCCAAAAAAAAAGCTCCCAGGAGTGCTGGATCTCATGAATCTCCTGCAATGGGATAGGAGAGAAAATTAATTGGGAGCATTTTACTAGAAACAGGCCTGGCTGGTGTTACTGTGTACAAAGAGCAGCAGTGGTCTGAAGACAGCAGTGGAACAAGCTAAGGCTGCAAGGGAGACTCGGGTTCTTCCTCGCTGTTTGTTCTGGCAGTCCAGGGGCTGCCAAGCCTTTGTTCATGGACCTTTGTACTGTAGCCAGCTGTATAAGGGAGCTCCTCCTATAATGATTTCCTCTGATTAGCCTGCTCTGAATACCCATGATCCCTGCCAAAGCATGAAGGATGTCATAGCTGGATAAATGATAATTTCCAGTTTTTGTTTAAATACTGTGTTCAAATTATTTGAGCTTGAGTAACTCAGCCACAGATCCTTGCAAACTCCATGGCAGGCAGGTGAGCAGGTCTTGGCTGCATGTATGTGCTCCACAATAGGGTAATGTTGTAGGAGCAATGAAGTGATGAGATGCATAGAAAAATGTTGTCTGGGTCCCAAACTGGGACATTCAAAGGAGGCTGAAGCACAGCAGCAAGCAAAGTAAAATCCTCTGAATTTGAATTATTGGTGGCTACATGTTTCAGCTTCTTTTCTTTGTAGGTGCTGTGTCTCTAGGGTAGAGCACAGAGCGGAGACTTTGCTGGTAAGTGATATCCCCCCTCCCCAAAGAATTTGACCTTGGCTGGCTGCCAGGTGCCTATCCAGCCGCTCTCTTACTCCCTCTCCNGCCTGCCCCCCACCACCCACCCCAAGTGACATGGAGAATGGGTGTTGACCTCAGTCCATAAGAGTTGCCCTCTGCCATTCCATTGTCCTCAGAAATTTTCCATGTTCCAGCATGGCTCCTTCTCATGGGCTGCAGTCCTTCGGGGTAAGCCTGCTCTGGCATGGGGTCCTCTCCATGGACTGCAGTTTCCTTCAGGGCATGTTGACATACTGCAGCATGGGGTCCTCCATGGGCTGCAGTGGGGATATCTGCTCCACCATGGTCCTCCACAGGTTTCAGGGGGACAATCTGCTTCACCATGGTCTTCTGTATGGGCTGCAGGGGAATCTCTGTTCCACTGCCTGGAGCACCTCCTCCTCTCCTTCTTCACTAACCTGGGTGTCTGCAGGGCTGTTTCTCACATTTTTCCTCACTTCTCACTGCTNGCCTGCCCCCCACCACCCACCCCAAGTGACATGGAGAATGGGTGTTGACCTCAGTCCATAAGAGTTGCCCTCTGCCATTCCATTGTCCTCAGAAATTTTCCATGTTCCAGCATGGCTCCTTCTCATGGGCTGCAGTCCTTCGGGGTAAGCCTGCTCTGGCATGGGGTCCTCTCCATGGACTGCAGTTTCCTTCAGGGCATGTTGACATACTGCAGCATGGGGTCCTCCATGGGCTGCAGTGGGGATATCTGCTCCACCATGGTCCTCCACAGGTTTCAGGGGGACAATCTGCTTCACCATGGTCTTCTGTATGGGGAATCTCTGTTCCACTGCCTGGAGCACCTCCTCCTCTCCTTCTTCACTAACCTGGGTGTCTGCAGGGCTGTTTCTCACATTTTTCCTCACTTCTCACTGCTGGGCAGCTTTCTCAGAGGTGCAATGAGCTTGGCTGATGGCCTCAGCTGTGTTCTGCAGTGGATCTGTTGAGCTGGCTGTGTCCAGCATGGAGAACCCCTAGTCTCCTCTCACAGAGGCCACCCCTGCAGTCCCCCGCTACCAGCAGCTGGGCACCTGCACCTGGCACAGTACCTGTGAGCGGCAGCTTTGCTTTCCTGAACACTAAAGGAGGGGTGATGCTATCAGTGCCTTCTGAAGGCATTCTGACTTCTGCAGCTGATCATGCACTGCCTAGAAGCCAAATCTTACTCCTGTTAGCCAGGTGGCACCACTGGCCTTCACACAACGGGCTGAGTTTATTGTGTTGAGTTGTATTTTCTTCCAATGTGTATTTTAGAAATACATATTTTAGAGAAAAGCAGTGTCCCGGGTCCAAGGCACAGAGGTCACAGGGTCATTTCTGTGATGCTTACGTTGCCCCATAAACGTACAAACATCAGTTCCTTGGTTCTGGGTCAAACCTGCACTTCCCAGCTGGAGGGGTCTCCTTTTCTGAGAAGTGATTAGACTTCTGACCAGGCCAGGGGTATCACATAATTTGACAGCTTTGGAAAAGACCCATACTTTAATCTGGATTTCTCTTCTGATGTTAGGACCGAGGAAGCAGCCAGGCATTGGTCAGCTCTTCTGCACCTGTGGTGTCTTCTGACTTATCCATCTGCTCCCAAAATGGAGTATGCCTGGTACTGGCTCGATGATTCTGAGCAGTGGATTGAGTATGGGGAAGAGGTGAGATCCATCTGCTGTTGATGCCAAAAGCTCTTGTTAACCCATCTTCAGAGAGTTATTTAGGGCATATTGTTCTGTAGCTGGTGTGTTTCACGTGAGCTGCTGGTGCCCTTGTAGTGCTGCTCTGATGCCCTGGTGGATTTGTCTTATTAATTGTCCCTCAGACAAGTACTTCTACTCTGTGACAGCTTTCAAAGGTCTGGCTCTGAAAGCGGATGCATTTTCCAGAGATGACGGATGTCTTTTGGCTGAAACTGACCACACAGGCTGAAGGCTGCTTTGTTGCTGCTGTTCTCTGTGGGGTACCCCTCTGTCACTGAAGAACAAAATGCTTGAAGCCTTAGCAACTTAGTTCAAAATGGCATCCTATGATAGGGGCCTGGGGAAACACTGGTATTTCCCCACAGTGTCGCTTAACCAAAGACTGGTTTCTAACAGGTATAATTTCCTTGTTCTTTCTATAGCATCCGGATCACTCCTCTGCCACGGTAACATCTCTAATTCTGGAGGAGGAATTTCTAGCTGACCCCAAAGGCACTGTGTTATTCAGAGCTGGTTCTCAGAAGTATGAGTTAGACTTTGAAGGTGAAGTATCTCCTTGTTTTAACTTCGTTACACAGTGTAGCTGGCTCTAAGGTAACCTCCTTCATTCAGAGTTGTCACCCTATGTCTGGGTTTCTTTGAACAGGTCTTTTTCCTCCTGTAAGTTTCCCCCAAGCAGAACTTGAGCAGTTTGTACAATTCTCTGCAGTTTTGAGATGCCCTGCTCGAGCTTCTAGACTTGCACATCTATAGTCAAAAAACACCTCTGACAATATTTTATATTCAGAAGAAGAGCTGATAGCAACCACTTCATGGCATCTGGCTTATGTATTTGGGTTTATACAACTAAAGAGGAGAAATGAGAAAAGGAAAAAAAAAACAGGCACTGAAAAGTCAAACGGTGAAGTGAGCCCATGGTAGACATCTTGCGAGCTAGTTATGGGGAGAGAAAGCACATAGTACTGCAAAGGAAAATTTAGGGCTCATTGCACAGAGAGAGAATGGGAAAATAAGAAATGCTTTTCTGTTTCTAATTTATTTACCCATCTTAAAATTCCTGTTAGCTTTCCAAACTTTCAATCTGTTTCCTGGCATGAATAAAGAGAGTGGTGTTTAAAGGAGGAAACAATGGATAATTAGCTATGTCACACAGCAAGCGCTCTGTGATATTGTTACAGGACCAAAAAGAGAGGGCAGACTTCCCTCTTAGCACCACGTAACAATCCCGCACTGCCGAGAAGGCTAGATTTATGGCCTCCATCGTATTGAAAACTCTTCCCTTGTAGGCCTGATATCAGATGTTGTTTTCTCTGGCTAACAGCCTGCATATGAATGCATGTGCAGGTGCAGTTGGTGGTTGGTTGCCTTTGAGCTCCACAACCTATGGCAGCAGGTGGTTGACCTTGCTGATCTCCAAGCAGAAGCAGCACAAGAGGGAATTGTTTTGAAGTATGGAGTGGGGTGGGTGTGGTAGAGAGAGCACCACCATGCAGTATTCAGGGCTACCTCCTTTTTTATTTTTTCTAAACACATAAGAGTGTGTCCCTGGACAATAAATTATCTAATTATTGAGTCATTGTGTTTTTCTTTCAAGACATGGTCCAAACAAATTTGGCCTATAAAACTCGAAGAAAAGTTGCCCGACTGCCAAAATTTCTGGCCTCTCAAGGTGGAGAAGACAGAAGGTAATATACAGTCATTATTTAATAATGTCTCTAGATGACAGCACCCTTCTGCTAAGAAGTTCCACCTACCTGTCTAGAATTCAATTTTAGATTTCTTAAATTCATGTTTAGATACCTTTTGATGATTGCTTTAATGGCAAATTTTGCAGTGACAGTATTTGTAGATTATGCAACGCTTCTGTGAAGTGTGCTGGAGAGATGTTTGGCGGGAGTCTCTGGCAGCTGTGAGAGACCCCGAGAGTAGATTTGTTCTCTCTGTGAGAGCAAGGCCACATAGGGCTGACATAACTGTGCCAGGAATTTTTATTCCTTGATTTATGTCTGAACAATACTACATAAACTGTGTACAGAGTAGGAGCACGGGACTGCCAGTCCCAAGAACTGTGGAGCAGATAGATGCCATCCCCTGGAAAGCTGAGGATAAAATAAAACACTGAAGCAAATCTCTCTAAATGAAATTAACTGGATGCACTTATTTGGGATACCCTATCTTAGAGCTTTTTTAAAGGAAGTTCAGCCTGGCAGAATTTGAACATGTTTGCTGTAAAAGTTAGTTGTGCTACTGCTTTATTTTAAAAAGAGCCTTCTTTGCTTCAGAAACTCACCAGCAGACAGTGCATTTGAAGCCAAGGGTTCACTTTAAGGGTTGGTTCAACCAGGGGTGGGTTGATTCAAAAAGAAAACAAACTGTAGCTCCTGAATGCTACATGATGCAAAAGGATGCTAATGCTCTTATTGCCTGGGTTAAAGCATGCATGCCAGGAGGGCATTAGTGCTGGAAGCTGTTAAGCACTGACTGGTACAACTGTCCACCCACAGCCACCTGACAGGTTTAGTCCTGGGGATGGGTAGGGGCAGGCCAGCAATTTAGAGATGAATAGCTACATGGAAGGAGAGGGCTCACGCTCCAGTTTCCTAGAGATTCAAGCAGCATGCATGGAGGGCTAGCTGGGAGCACTGGTATAAACCACCCGACTAGGAGCATGTTACTTCTCACTTCAAGCTCTCCTACCAGTGTCTTGACCTGCCAAGAGATGCATTAGTGCCACTAGGATGTGTGTGGAAATGTAAACTGGAGAAAGATATAATGGTTATGTAGAAAGTAAAACAAAAATAAAAATCTAGGGATACCTGAAGGCTGCTGTAGAGCCAGCAGCTGGATCCTCTGGAAGGAGGATTTGGTTAGGAGTATCAGGGACTGACTTGATCCTTTTTCTTTTCTGCAGGCAAAACATGACTCTGTCAACTTCTGTCTGTCCTCCACACTGGGACCAATCTGCACTGCCCGATATCGGGTTCAAGGTAGGTCTTCCCAGCGCTATAATAGGTGGGGCAAACTGTGTCCTACACCGATTTTTCTGAGAACATGGCCCAAGGCACTTGAGATGTTCCCAGCTTTTAAACATTTCTCATAAAATAAGCAACTATGAGGTGAACCAAGACTGACAGTTTCACATTCAGAATAGGCCTGTGTCTCCTGGGAGGTTCTCTGAGACCCCCTACATATACCACACAGGATAAGAAAGGCCCTTTTGGCCTGTATCAGGAACAGTGTGGCCAGCAGGAGTAGGGAAGTGATCGTGCCCCTGTGCTCAGCACTGGTGAGGCCACACCTCGAATCCTGTGTTCAGTTTTGGGCCCCTCAGTACAAGAAGGACATTGAGGTGCTGGAGCGTGTCCAGAGGAGGGCAACGAAGCTGGTGAAGGGTCCGGAAAACACGTCTGATGAGGAGAGGTTGAGACAACTGGGGTTGTTTAGTCTGGAGAAGAGGAGGCTGAGGGGAGACCTTATCACTCCCTAGAACTACCTGAAAGGAGGTTGTAGTGAGGTGGGTGTTGGTCTCTTCTCTCAAGTCACTAGCGATAGTACAGGAGGAAATGGCCTCAAGCTGCGTCAGGGGAGGTTTAGTTTGGATATTAGGAAAAATTTCTTTACTGAAAGAGTGGTCAGGCACTAGAACGGGCTGCCCAGAGAGGTGGTGGAGTCACCATCCCTGGGGGTGTTCAAAAGCATGTAGATGTGGCACTTTGGGACATGGTTTAGGAGGCATGGTGGTGTTGGATTGACGGTTGGACTTGATGATCTTAGAGGTCTTTTCTGACCTTAATGATGATTCTATGAAAATGTTATTTGCTGTGGTAAAACTAGGGCTTAGCCCTATAGGGAAGGAGCTAGAAGAGGCTAGGGTGTCAAATTAAGGTGAAACTGATATTCACTATTCTCCAGCCTGAATACTGCTGTGCATTTCATCTTTAAGTTACTCTGAAGTAAAAATAATCTAGATGTGGAGGTGCATCCACCGAAGGAAGCTCATGTGGGATTGCATTCATTTCCCTCTGTCACTGACTGTGCTTCCAGTGTGGGGAGTGGGGGTGAAGATGGGGAGAGGATGGTTAACTCGAAAGACAGGAGATGGTTGTGATTTTAATGGCAGGGCTTTTCCTCTGATGTGAGGAGGCTGATGAGTCCTTTGGAAGGACTAGGGGTTGTTACTATCAGTAATACTTTATTTTTGGTGTTTTTAAAATTTTCAGTTGGTACAGCTCAGTTACACTTCCCATGAATATGGAAAAATTAAGAGGCTGTTTGAGAAGACGATGAAAGATTACTTCATCCACCAAATACAGAGGATCCAGAACCCAACGCTTTGGCAGGTTTTTCAGTGGTTTGTATCTATTTTATTTCGTTTTCCCGATGGCAGCAGAAGTCTGGTATTTCCCGTTCTGTTGTCCTCCACAGTCTGTATTAGGAGTTGCCAAACCCAGCAGCCCAGCAGAGGTGAGACTGCCAGGTCTAGCTGGTAGTGAGGTTCAGCACAGGTTCCCAGTAGGCGCGCATGCACAAACACATGCCTACGGGCAAAATGTATGAGTATGCACACAGCTGGCCACAAAACCCAATATAGACAGCACAGCATTCACGCAATGATAAACAGCACCAACAACCTCATCCTATTCCCTTCCTCTGGCTGATCGGGATGAAAACCTGTTACTGGAACATATGTACAGGTATGGGTCCCTCCAGGAGCTCGTCTTAGACACTCGGCCTACCCATGTGCTGGTCTCTGGGTCCTCTTGTCTCCAGTTACGTTCTGCATAGATATACACACATGCAAATGGGTCTCTATAGACTTCATGGTGTCTGCAGTGGTTGGCCTGGACCTCCTGGTCCCTCTTGGTAAGCAAGCTCAGACCTTCTGGTCTCTCCAGCATCTGGCCCAGACTTAGGACTGTTCTGAAACCTGGTTCCCAGGCCAGCTACCCTGCTCACTGGCTGTCCAGCTTGATATTGGCTGGTGATCACACACTGACACACACACCCTCGCTTGCTGCAGTTGCTGGTGCTGTGGACATGCGGCACCTGTGACCCAAGGTCCCACTCCGGTTGCTGCACCCAGACCCCTATACATGTGCATGCACACAGATTGAAGAGTCCATCACCCAGGTAAGAGTTAGAAATGGAATTTAATGAGAAGATAGGGCAGACTGCACTGATCAGGCACAGGGCATGGCCAGATAAGTCTACTGACCAGATAGCTGCCTGTTTATACACAACCAGCCCTTTTTATTCCCTTATCCTTCTATTTTCCCATGTTTTTTGTTCCTCAGATGATCTTGATTCCCCCCACCTCCAGTTCCTCTGCTAAACACCCCATTATAAGTCTTATGCAATCCCCAAATGCTCTTCCCCTCTGTCCCATAACAAGTCCCTTACTGTCATAGGCAGTACGTTCCTTATATCCATGAGCTGCTCTGGACCCTTTGCATTGCTCATGGTGCTGGGTGTCCCCCTGGTCGCTGGGGCTGAGGCTCCCTTGGGGCAGCCCTGGGAGGGGCCGGGACTGGGGGTCCTCTCTCTGTGATCAGGTTATTGGGGTTATATCTGTGCTTTTTTGTGTGTAGAAATGAGCTTTTTATTGCATAATCTAACAGCGGTGTGTGTGTGTGTGTGGTTCTTGCTAGTGTTGTTGGAAAAGAAAGTTCTTTTCCTTCACCATGACTGAGCTGTGGTATCTCAAATTTATCTTTCGGTTTTAGTCTCTTCCACATAGGAGTAAAAAAAAAAAAAAAAAGACTCTTTATGTGACAAAGATATGGGTAGAGATTATACAGTTTCCACTGTGGCTTCATACAACTCAGTTTTATACCCATATTTATGCATTCAGGATTTATATAACCTGGGAACTGACCAATTTCCAGTCAAGAGATGTTTGTCTCCCTACTCTCTAATGTGGTATGAAGTTGTGGGCGACACAGTCCATAGCGATGTTGAGAACTTTTTGTTTTGCTGGAAGGAGCCAGCTGTGCAGCAGGGTACCAACAGAAGTGCAAAGCAGGCAGTAACCCCACTGAGAGTGGTTTGTGTTACTGTTCCTCCATGAACCCAAAAGTAGGAGGAGTTCAGTTGAGAAATTGTCCTTGTTTGAACCAGGGTAATGTCACTTTTTTTTTTTTTGTCCCAGGCAAAAGGAGCAGATGAAGAAACTCAATAAATCAAAACAGGTGGATGAGCGGCTCCTGTTCCATGGGACGAGCCAGTCCCATGTGCCTGCCATCTGTGAGCAGAACTTTGACTGGAGGATCTGTGGGACTCATGGGACAATGTATGGAAAAGGTACAAGTGCAGAAGCGTGGGTTCAGGGATCATAACAGCACGGGCTGCAGACCCATGCCAGGCTGGTGGGTGAGTGCAAGGTGACTGACTGTCCCTGACCCCTGTACTCCTGCCATTAGGGCACTCACCTGTGTGCATCTGCATCACTGCAGGCAGCATCAGCAGCAATCCCCTTTCAGGAGGGGCTAAAACCAGCCCTCTTTGCCTCAGGTGCCTGCTGTTCAGCAAAGCTCTTGGACAGGTGGGACTAGCAGGTTGATGGCAAAATGTGGCTAGAGTCTATTGATGCTTTAAAATAAGCTGATGTGGAAACACCTGGTGAGGATGTGTGTAGAGCTACCTGGGGCTGTCAAAGTGCCAATAGCGGATGTTTGTTCCTCAGCTGATGTGTATTGTCTTACCTGCAGCTTTTTCTGGTCCCTAGGAAGCTACTTTGCCAGAGATGCCAGCTATTCTCATGACTATTGTTCCTCTCAAAATGGTCGCTACAGCATGTTTGTAGCTCATGTTCTTGTTGGAGACTTTGTTGAGGGAAAACCTGAATACCTTCGCCCTCCACTCAGAGCCAGAAATTCAAACAGACTTTACGACAGCTGTGTGAATGACCTGACAGACCCTTCCATCTTTGTCATCTTTGAGAAGCATCAGATTTACCCTGCCTATATCTTGGAGTACAGCAATGATGCCCATTGTATGATCCTATAATGAATGGTGGAACCTCCTTTTAATTTACACTGAATAAATCGCATGTTAGTACATCTTTTTTTTAATGTTTGTTCAATTTTACTAGTAGCTTTAGAACATTTTGTAATGCAGTGAACCAATACCAATCCCCTGAAGGATTTTGGAGCATAGTTTTTTGGTAGGGGCTATTCTTTTGCCAGCAGAAAGTGCTAAACTTTAACCTTCACCTTATCTCTAGCCTGGGATGGGGGCATACCTGCCTTGCATACCCTGATGCAGTGAGACCTTCTGCTGCTGAAAGTGGCACCACTGAGTATACAGTTAACTCGATCCACTGATATAGTCACTTAGGGATTATTCCTGCCTGTGATGGTGCTGATGTGCTAAAGGGAGACAGGGTGGGGAATGCAGAAGGAGAAAAGGCAAAAGTACCTACATCATGATGCACAAAAGGCACTTATTGCTATTAGAGAAAATGCTCTGTGGGATAATGCCCTTGTACAAATCCTCTTCCTCCGTTCTTCCCCGCCATGACAGAAGAAACCATCCCTTGTGTGGGAGAAAGCTGTTTCCAGCAAGGTGGGCTTTGGGGTGTGATCGCCAGCCTCCTCGGGAGCAAGAGAAGGTAAACGAGAGCCTGCTGAGGGGCAGGCCAGTCACTGAAAAAGGGATTTTTGTTGGTCTGAAAAAGAGGAATCCAAGCAGAGAGGAGAGGACAGGTGCAAACATGCAGAGTTTGGAAGAAAAGGACATTTTCCAATAAGTAAAAACTATTTCTGGCTGCAGGGAGAGTTCACACAACCTTCAGCAATTAGGGACCAGGTATTAACATTGAGAAGATTGGGCAGGGGGCTGGTGTGCGCAGCTGCAACAGCGTGCTGTGGTGTGGGACTGCTGAGGTGTAGCTGCTCTTGGCTTTGTAGGTGTTGGAGTACCAGATCTGAAGTGGAAGCACTCCTTGAGGAGCCAGCACTGTTTCAGGGTCACTCTCTGCAACTCTCAGTTTGTGTCACTGCCAAAAGGAGCAGTCCCACCTCCAGGTGTGCGCTGCTGCTGTTTTCCCGATGCCAGTGACTGAGATGGGGAGGATCAGATGCAGAGCATTCACCTACTTGAAAACTGACTTAGCCAAAACCCAAACCCAAAAAATGGTGTTCAGCAAGAACAGTTCCCAGTTCTACTTGTGCCAACACCAGTAAAGAAGAGGTGGAGCTGCAGTATAGATTTTGACTGGCATAAGATGATACTGAGCCTCTAGCCCAAGCAGGGCTTTGAATGGTAAAAGATTTGGGAATATTTTGGTCAGTGAGGCACTGAGAGTAGAAACCACTAGTAAAAGTGAAAAGCAGCTCAATCTGTGAGGACTTCTTCATGGGAGCTTTGTTCAGTATTACAAATGTGATAAAACTTCTAGACCCGAACCTCCTGCTACCTCTGGAGTACCTGGGTGTCTCCAAATCACTGAGCAGAAAGCATTCCTTAGCACCCTTTTAGAGGAGAAATACTTGCAAACTGGCAGCAACATGTGCAGATGTTGGCAGGCACTAAGTGTGGAACTGATCTGTGGGCTTTTAATTTTCTTTTTCCCTTAAAAAAAAAAAAAGTGTTTGAAGAGCTCCCTATCCTGTTGAGAAAGGGCTAAATGACTTCTGACTCAGACACATGGAACTGACAGTTTCAGAGTCACAGAATCACATGTGGTGTGAACATGAGTACATATTAATGCAAACTTTTATTTTTCCAAATGAAACCTGAGCATTTTTGATTTGCACTTTCATTAGAGAAAAATGCATTTACTGATATAATGTTAGGATTTTACATTTCTGTGTGAATGAACCTGAGAATACACGAGAACTTAGGATAAACCTTGAGATAAGAGGATAAAACAAAACACAGAGGGTAACTTATTTAATTTAAAACCTAGAAGGGATGAATGAATATCCTACCATGAGTAAGGGGACTGTGACATTTAGTCTGGTTTTGGAAACAGAAAGTTTCTGCTTACAAGTTGGGATCATCAAAGGATATTTTCCACCCAAGGTCCTCCCTTTGCTCCTTCATCTTTCCCACAACACAGTCACATCACTCACAGAATCACAGAACGGTAGGGGTTGGAAGGGACCTCTGGGGATCATCCTGTCCAACCCCCCTGTGTGAGCAGGCACACCTAGAGCAGGGGGCACAGGACTGCGTCCAGGCAGGGTTTGAATGTCTCCAGGGAAGGAGACTCCACAACCTCTCTGGGCAGCCTGTGCCACTGCTCTGGCCACCCGCACAGGAAAGAGGTTTTTCATCATNGTGGCTCTCCACTGGACTTGCTCGAGCAGCTCCCTGTCCTTCTTGAACTGGGGGGTCCAAAACTGGACACAGTACTCCAGATGTGGCCTCACCAGGGCAGAGTAGAGGGGCAGGATGACCTCCCTCGCCCTGCTGGCCACACTCCTTTTAATGCAGCCCAGGATACCGTTGGTCTTCTTGGCCACAAGGTCACAGTGCTGGCTCAGGGTCAGCTTGCTGTCCACCAGCACTCCCAGGGCCTTCTCAGCAGAGCTGCTTTCCAGTAGGTCAGCCCCCAACCTGTACTGGTGCAGGTGAGTCATTGAGATGGTGGTGGAAATGGTCTGACCTGAAGAATACTATGAGTAGCAAAGTAATTTCTGTGGCATTTGCTGCCTTCCCTGCCAGCCCAGCTGGTGCCAGACGAGCAGGTGTCAGGGTTAGCTTGCCCTGGAGCCTCCATGGTTCACTGAGGTCCTCTGCCCAAGTGTAGGGAGTTAGGCTGCCCTCAACATGAGATGAAATGGTCAGTTGGTATCCTGGCTAATTACTTCTCCACCTTTTGAATATGTTTCCTGTTAGGAGGGTGCTGTGGGAGCACTTCATCTGCACTGCCCTGTGGAGGTTTTTTTGGGAGCATGGCAGCTGCAGGAGACCAGAGGGAGAGGGCTCTGCTGAGAGACCAGCTGCCTCTGCAAGAGTCCCCAGATGCAAAGCTGTTAACTTTGGGGACTTCTCTCAAGGGATCTTTTCAATGTAATGCATTTCTAATTGATTTTCTTGTGGTGCTCTTAGGACTTCACAGTGTCCCTGGTTTTAATGCTGTTGGTTACATATTCATGCACCTATTCTAGGCCTACTATTGAAAAACACCTTAGCAGGTTTTCAGGCTTTCTTTTAATTTACTGGTGCCAAATTTGACTTTTTAGCATTTTAAAGAATGCTTTTTAACAATTTTGACAGGATTTATTACAGGCTGATTAAACTGTAGAAACTTAATGCTTGATTGAACATACTGAATGGCATGTTATTTTCCAAAACATTTAAACTCCTGAAAATCAGCCCGAGCCCCATAACCTGGCACTGCCACTGTATGGGTGCCAAGTGAAGAAAACACAGATATTGTTCTTGGCATGACATGCTCAACAACTTCTCAACGACTCAACTGCTCAATGACTTCTACAGCTGAAACATCAATAACAACTAAATAATACTATTGCTACTGAAACAGTGTCAGGCGTCTGCTAAATACATATACCATGGGCTGGCACACTCAGAGGGCAGAACATGGCACGTCTGGGTTCAAGCACAGGCAAAAAAGCAAAACAAAAACCTTTTAGGACTTGTTCTCTTCCCTAAGGATTTGGAAACCAGATAATTTTCTGGACTGTGAAATGATGACAACAGTCCAGGAATTCCTGCTGAGTTTGGGTTTCTCTCTAAAGACTACTGTTAAGCAACCTGCCAGACACTGATCTCCTTCCTTCTTTCCTTCTTTCCTTCTTTCCTTCTTTCCTTCTTTCCTTCTTTCCTTCTTTCCTTCTTTCCTTCTTTCCTTCTTTCCTTCTTTCCTTCCTTCCTTCCTTCCTTCTTTTTTGAGACAGTTCTGCACTTTTGATCATTCCTGATGCTCTCTCATTTGGTGGCATGGAAACCCGCTTTGTATTGGCTGGATGATTCCCTGCAGTGGATCAAGTACGGGAAGCAGATAAACGCCACTGCACCCCTGAAACCCAGCTCCAAGTCCCAGCCACTAGTGGAGAAGTCCTGCTTTGAATATTTGGATTTTTGTGAGGACTGCCTGTCAGGTGGCACACAGGCTTTGTTCATAGTCCCGTAGTGCTGGCCAACCCTTGGAGTGTCACTGATACTCTCAGGAGAGCTTTGAATGCCACCTTTAAGCAGTGTTTTCTGTCCTAGGAGTAACTAATATGTTTGTCATGGCTGTTTTTTTTTGCCTGTACACATGCACACACATGTATTCCATATACGTTATATAAATTTTGGGGGAGGGCAGGGAATGTCATGACTCACTGGAAAGCTGAAAAAGTTGTATTCAGAAAGCTGCTTCTCTAAAGCACAGTGAAGCACTACTTTGACTATTAACTACTTTGGTTTTGATGTTATGCTAAACGTGTACACCAATCCTATAAAGAGCATTAAAAGCCAATTGCCTATAACAGACACCATCACTACCTTCTTTTCTGTAGCCTTTAACCTAGACTGCAGCCTTGGTGACACCTGCCCAGGTGGAGAAAAGGTGCTCCAAGCAGATCAGGAAGGCACTCTGACATTTCAAGTTCATTCACAGAAATATGAGATAAATTTTAAAGGTATAAATTATAAACAAGTAAGTATTCTTTAATACATGTGATGTGCTGCTAACTCTGTAGTACAGCTTCTCTCCTGAATATGTCTCATATAGCCCCATGACCAGCAGAAGTGTCTGTCCTAGCCAGAGGAATATACATCTTTAAAAGCACTTGCTAGAAAATTAATTGCGTAAATTGGAGTAGAGGACTTGCTGCTTGTGTCTGACAGAGCATAAAATGTGGGAAGTACATAAAGTTTCCCATTATTTTGTCTAATTTGTGATTTAATTGCTGGAGCTATTGGAGACCTGTACAGTTAAAAGATTAGAAAAATAAAGTCATGGTATTCAACACACACACACAAGAAAAAAGGAAAGTATTAGGAGGACAGTTTGAGACTAACATGTAGGTCATGGTGCATGTGGCACCATGAACAATGGAGGAGCTGTGGAAGAGGAAGTGCTAAGGAGGAGACCTGGATTTTCAGAGGCTGCGTAGGAGCTGCATGAGAGACAGCCTGTGGTTTTCCATCACCCCAGGGGTGGCTGCTTGACTGTGGGGCTGTTTGCTGAGAAGGGCATTATTTGGGTGACTGATATTTTTGAGCAAAAAGATGGGGTGATATTCAAAGAAGAAAAAGAGAAGAACTAAATCATGTATAGGTACTATTTTAACGGCCACATCCATTTTTGAGGAGTGGGATTGTGATAACTTGAAGCTGGGTGATGGGATCAGAAGAGGACCCTTCCAGGTGGACAAGAGGACACATCTGCACTGCTCATGCTTCCAGTTCAAGTGGGAGCAGCACTAGACAAAATGACCGCATGCTGTGGGAATAACAAGGAGAAGGCCACAAGTAAGGCATCGTATGACTAGGTTAGCAATTTTTCATATGCCCTTCCATAGAAGGGTGGCTGAACAGGGACATGCCAAAGCGTGCTAGCCTGGCTCCTGCCTTCAGCAGCAGCAGGTGTTGGATCCCTGGAAAAGAGGCAGAGGAGCAGCAGGTAGTGATACATTCTTCACTGCCAGGAACATGCAGCTTGGGGATTTCCTAAGCCTGAGGTGACAAATGTATTTAGTGGCCCTCATTGGATTTCTCTTCTCCTGTGGATTTGTTCAATTTTTCTTGAACTGCTGCAGACTTCTAGTGCCTGCGTTGTGTTGCAGCAGTGGGATCTGCATTAGAGCTATGCATTTCTTGAACAGCTGCCCTACATCTGCCTGCCTTCATGATTTGTTTTGTTTTGGTTTTTTTTCAATACATGATCCAGAGAAATCTGAGCATGCAGGTGACAAGAAAAATTTGCCATTGGCCAAACAAAAAGTCTGCTGGAGGCAGGAGCCAGCTGGAGGAGAGGTATGGGGTGCTCAGTTTGGATGTGCCATGTCTTTAGCTGCAGTATCTATCCAGCTTTCCAGGTCCGCTGAGGAGAGGGCTGTGGTGACTGGAGAAGTGAGGCCCCCAGGTCCATCCTTGCTGCCCCAGTGTTGAACAATGTTGGTCTGTGAGGTGGGTGTAGCAGGTCTGGCCTGGCTTCCAGCCCCATGGAAGAGCTTGGTGGCCACTGCAAGCCCTTCACACAGCCCTGGGATTGCTCCTGGTGGGCCGTGCACTGGCAGCGGGCAGGGGGTCACGGCATGCTGGTTCGTGTGTTGCACCGTATCTTGGGCACCCCACCTGTCACGAGGTGACTTGACTCAGATGTCCAGCCACACACATTGTGCTGTTTGCCATCTCTCCCTTCCTTTGTCATCAGTACTGTGAAGAACAACTCTGCTTTCTGGGCCTCTTGAGGTGAGGGGCAGCAAAACTGGAGAGGTGTCCTCTTACATACCACCTGCCTGGAGTGGCGGTGGGAAGGCACTGAATAGCTACACTGGCAGGAGGAGGTGGATGCAGAGAATGGAAGGGGTGCAAATGGAGGTTACTGATTTCCATAGCTACCAGGCACAGATTGTTTTTTCCTTCCACTTCCACATCTTTCCTCTGTGTGTCACGCTGGTGCTTGCCTGTGGTCAGTAGGGAAAACCGCTGGTACTGCCTGGATGACTCTAACCAGTGGCAAGGATATGGAGAGGCAGTAAGCACCTCTCCCCTTCCTGCCCGTGTGCCAGCTGCCCCTCAGGGGCTGCCCTTTTGCCCTTCGCAAGCAGTGCCTTTCACACACATCTCCGGTCTTGCCTCAGCGCCGCCCCATGGCGCATGTGCATTTTGATGTATTCAGCAGCCTCCCATAATTTTAGTTATAACACTCAGGACCCTGTGAGGTTGAGGTCTGAATGCTGTTTATTTGTTGGCCAAACCAGAGCCTTTCAAATTTGCTTTAATCTAAACAATTTTTATGCTGTGTGTGAATCCTTGAGGAGAGTACTCTTTTCTTTTGGAAATCCAAATAACTCGTGGCAGAAGAGAATACCGGAAAGTTATCCCACACACTGACAAGGAACAATAGCAAAGCGTGACCATTTTGAGCGCCATGGTGATGTTCTCCAATCCTACATGGAAGGGCTGAGGAGAAGGGGGTGAGCACCGCTGCCTGCAGAGAGGGGCAGGGCTCGGGGCATATGCTACCCTGCCAGACTTTATCCATGCATGCTGTGATGAGGGGGAAGCAGTGGTTGGAAGCGAGTAGGGGCAGAGTCCAGAAAACAGTTTCTGGTGGGAGATGGGGGTAGGGCTGGGGTGGGCCTCTGCACCAGGAAACTCCAGGTTCTAGGCAGTTACCCCTGTTTAGCAAATAAAACGCTGGCCTGCAGTTCCTTTAAGCTAAAACTTTCTTCTAATGGATATTTCCCCTTCTTTTTCTAGTCTCCCAGACATTGTGCTGCCACTGTAACCTCTACGCAGGTGGAGAAGGCATTTCAGGCTGACCAGAAAGCTGATCTCCAGTTTCAAGCAGGTTCTTGGCAGTATGAGATCAACTTCAAAGGTGAAATACCTGTTTGCTTGATGTCTAACACAGGTGGGATGTAACTGGTGCTGCAATGCAGTGTGTCATGGGAGTGCTTTGTGGATTTTAAGCAGTCTGTGCTACAGCAGCATGAAGGGGAGGAGACGAAGAAGGGGATCCTGCACTGAGCAGACTCAAGGACATGTGCAGGTGTTGGTGCAAGGAAGGATGCAGCCCCAGCCTAAGCAGGAGGAGTGGGAAGGGGTGGGAGCTGCGGGCAGATTTGGGAGCTCCTGAGCATGACGGCACCATGAGATGGGGTGCAGGACCCACGCTGTGTCTGGTCTCTTGATCTTTTAGTCAGAATAACTCCAAGGAAAAAAAAACAGTGCTCCTTGAAACCGGGCAAAACCAGGTGACAGCCTGTTCCTCAGCTGTCAGGTAGGTCTTCACACACGTGTGCTGAGTCGTTGCGATTGACGCTGAACCCCTGAACCAGCGAAGGGGTGCGCCGGGGTGCCGCAGCTTCTGCCGCCGGGTCCCTAGGTGGCGGTGCCCGCCCGGCTGTGGGGCTGCCGGGAGCCCCCGCTGGCCCCGGAGCCCTCTGCGGAGCGCTGGCCGGGTGCGGGGGCGGCAGGCTGCTCTGGGGGAGGGAGGTGAAGGAGCGTGCGGGACTGGAGTATGGTGAGAGGACGGTGGGAGAGCTGAGGGGGGTCGCGGTGAGGTGTGGGGCTGAGGGAGAGCTGGGAGGTATCGCACAAGTCCAGCGTTAACCGGCAGCAGCCCGTAGGGTCCCCCGGGTCCTGTTCTTCATGAGCATCTGCACCACAACCAGGTCAGTTCCCCCTCCCCAGAAAGTCACAGTTTAATCGCAGCTGCTGAGCACTAAGTGCAGATTAGCGCAGATTTTGACCCACAGCAGGAAGAGCTGGAGAAGGATGTAAGAGACAGGGAGTGCTGCAGGGCACACTGAAGGGCTGCAGACTTATTGCAAATGCTTTCAGGACTGCCAGAAACTGATCTGCCTTTTTTATTGCCCACGGCCTTCCTTCTGTGCTGTCTGCAATCACTGATGCCCCCCCCCCGGGCAGGATGGAAAGCTGCTGGTATTGGCTGGATGGGCACAACCCTGGGATGAATATGTGAAGCAGGTGAGCTTCTCCCTCTCATGCCCAGCACCCTATGCCAGTTGCTCCCTTCCTACTGTCTCCTTCCCTCAAATAGTAGGAATGGCTGGAGCACACCAGGACAAGAGGTGCATCTAGCTACAGAGCCCATCCCCATCACTGGATGGCACAGGTGCCCAAAGGAAATTATAACCTTAAGGTAGGCATGTAGTGATAATGGACACAAATTGCTCTTGG
>VZTV01033192.1:14332-28384 GCA_013400875.1 Anhinga rufa | reverse complement strand
ACCTTGTAACTCCAATAATGAGCTGTTAGGCCCACACCCTTTCAAGGAACCATTTTCTGCTCTTAAACCCTCTACTTCCTCAAGCTGCGAATTAGCAGTGCCTTATCATCAGGTTCTGCTAGCTGTAAGACTATGTACTCTAGCTTCAAATAACTTTGAGAAAAAAAACACTCAAGAATAAAAATCCATAATATTTACACAGCATCTGCAAGCTCTGGAATGTAGACCTAGTAATTCAAAATTTACAGTAACAGCAGCCTACAGAAGAATGTTTTCAAAGTAATATACCTATTTGTAAATATATCACACACCACTTTTGTGTGGAACTACTTGGTCTATAACTGCAACAACTACAGAATAAAATTTGGCTGACTCTGAAAATTAATAGGCTATTGAGGTTTTCTTTCAGGCAAGACTTTTGCACTCCAGGTAAGAACATTCTACTCTTGGAAGAGAATGACAAATTCTTCCCAAATTTTCAGAGTATCAGTCTTTCAAGGAAAAGGCCACAGAATGATTTACATAATCACACAACCATAGTCAACAGCAAATCCAGTTCAAACTCTTGTTTCATGGCACTGGTACCAGAGATTGTTGTTCTGTACAAACTCCCATATTAAAAGCAAGTTTCCAACAAGGTCAATAAATCTACATTACTTAAGAGTTACCGTTACTATCAAAAGGTTTGGAATCATCTACACAAAGATTTTTAGAGAACAGGCAAGAGTTTAACCTATACTACATTGCATGAACCATTTTACCTATACTACATGAATATCAAGTTAACTCCCAGTAGAGTACATTCAAGTCCGTTTAAGTTAGAGTAACATATTATAAATTCACAGAATTGTGCAAAAAAGAGCATCAAGCAGCTTCCCAATCCTGAAGCATATTTCTCTTCTCAATGCAAAAAAATTCTTTTTTGGGTGTGTGGGGCAGGGAGTGGGGGTGCCTACAGCAAGTCAGTGACTTTCATATGAAAAACTTAGACAAGTCAATAAAGGACAACTGCACAGCAGTTCAGTTCACTGCAATTTAATAGAGATTGTAAGTGACAGACATCAGGAGACAGTGCATGCATTTTTAAAGTCACAACACTGAATATTTAGCAATTTGTTTCAGACAGCTGCTCTTGGTACAGTACAAGTCCACCATCATTTCATTGCTGGTAAATTTGCTAGGGTAGGGTAGACCACATCCCTTCCCCTGCTGTCATTACCAGTCTGCAGGTTAGGTGACAGGATCAAGATTTACTTCAGGAAAGCTGACCTACATATTCAGCTCTGAAAAAAAACCACCCTTGTTCTTAAGGTTTGCTGAAATAAGACCTGTGAAGGTCTTTCTTGTCTTCCAAAAAATGTTAGTGTCTCTAAACAATGCACAACTATGTCTTAATGAAATGAGAGGAAATACAATCTTGTCCTCCCCAAACCCACTGGGAATGTCACATCTGGAATGGTGAAAGTCATTCTGTCACCTTTCCTACATCACTAAAGTTGGATTATACATTCTGTTCTTGGTAAGTGTGTAGCCACCACTAAGACACCAGATGCTTTACTCTGCGTCACCAGGAGCGAGAAAGCGAGGGTGTTTTTTTGCTTGGGGTTCCCCCCTGCCCCTCCTTTAAGACTCCTGAAGTTTATGAGCATTTCAGTTCTTCTTATGGCTGCTGTGGAGAAAAACTGCATCTAAGATGTTCTCTAATATTCAGCCATTTGCCTGGCGAATTATACCAACAACTCTAGATGAACACAGGTAGGTACACTTTTCTTACTAGTTGGAACGGAGGTCTCCATTTTCAACATTAGTTTGATTACCAAAAGGATCTACACACTTTACTTCCCACACAAGTAGGTTACTACTTAGAAGTAACACGCTCTATTAGTTTATCTCAGAAAGAAACAGGGGACTCCGAACCCCACACAGGTCACTAGTTCAGCATGACGAAGTGGCAAGTCATCCCTTAGTTAGGATTTGGTTGTACTACAGTCAGTGTTCTCTTTTTCCTGAAGGTTCTCATTAAGAAAGCCTAGATAATTGAGTTACTTTCCGTAAAAGCAGCAAGTCATTAATTGCCTCAGAAGAGCGATGCACCTCGTTCCAGCAGCAGTCCAGCCTCTTACAGTTCTTTGGCAAGTAAAGCTGTTAACAATCCCTGTAGCATCTTTCATTTGCTGTCTTCCCCTTCACATACTTAGTTCCAGCTTCCATTCATTCTCCAATCCAATAAAGTATCCAAATTTCATGCCCGATAGAGTAAAATTAGTAACCCCGCTGGCCTGACATGAGAGATTAGTTTCTAGTACTGCATTTTTTTCTAGAAGTCACATATTGTCCCTGAACATATGCTGTTGTTTATCTTTCCTTATGGGGTCATCCAAAACATTCTTCACTCCATTCCTCTTCCCCAGACACTTCCACAGCATCATCCAACGATTACCTTTGCTAAGATGACTGCAGTCCTTTAGTGGACTGCACAATGAGGAAATAAGAGTATATGAAACCCATCAATTCTTATGGCTCAAGAAGTGAAGGATCAATTCCAAACATGGGTTTATCACCTGTCAACAAAGACTGGGCACCATAAATACAGTATCAACATGCTATTTTTAACTAGTAAGCAGCTATAAAAAAAAAAAAAAAGGAAAAATCAATGTGTGCTCCTGCCTGCCTCTATCAATAGCCTTTAATATTACATATATAACATTTGAGACAACAAAGCTGTTTAATGGGTATTATCAAGGCAAAACCAGAAAATAAAAATACAGAAAATAAGTATTTTTTAGCAGAAAGGACTCTCTCTCCAAAACCAAAATTTGTTCTGAGCCATTAACAGATTACTTACCTTCAGATTTTTGCAACTCTTCATGAGATATTTTACATCATAGATGACAGGGAAAAACAATCGCAGTATCTCAAAGAAGTCCAGCTCTTCTTCAGGTAAATTAGAGTTTGTCAGGATTTTGATTAGGTAGCCAAAGTCATATCCACTGCAAATTAATAACAACAATATAAGCAAATAACTTTGAAGCACCCTTCTCGCTTCCAGCATCAAGACTTTATTACACATCAACAGGATATTTTGCTTAATTTCAATGCAATTAAGACTGAGTCTTACAAAAGAATAAGCCTCAGTGTAAATGTCCCCATTGAAGCTTTCAGGGAAAATATTTTAATTTAGTCACAATAAGGCCAAGTGAAGAAAGACAAAAAAGATCTGCCTAGAAGAGCTTCTCCAAATCCTGAAACAAGGTAGTGCTGCTGGGGCTTCATCTGATAACAAAAACTCAAACCATAAAGACTCCTAAGCTGGTTCGTTTCACACAGTCTGGAGTTTCTCACTACAAACTGCAGGCGATAGAGATACTTCCACAGTTCTTGAAATCCAAAGGATTCATGAGCTTCCAACTGTGAGAGCCAATTGTTTATACCTGGAGGCAAGTTTCACCCTCAGCAATGAAGAACAGCAGATTGTCCTTCAACTTTCCCAATTAAATCAGCACACAGATAGACAACTGGAAAATTTAGTATTTTGTAGACTGTTACTCCTTTTGGAGGCAAGAACAGAGCAAGTTGGAAAATTTTTTGTGTGTACATGTAAGTCAGCAGGAGGCAGCGAGATAACTGAGCAGTACAGGTTTGGTAGAAGAAACCAAGTTATTCTATATAGCATGTGTATAGCGGAGAAAAGAGTTTGGGAAGACTTCCTTTTCAGTAGCTTGACTGAAGAAAGAGGACATAGGAATAAGGTGTGGGAGTAAAAGGGGAAATTGTGTACTTTTGCAAAGTGTTATGAGAGGAGACAGAGGGTTTAAACCATAGGAAAGACAGATGCCAGGTATTAAGCAGGACTGAACACCACAACAAAAAGCAGCGATGACTATTTATTCTTTTCCCTAGCAAGGCAGAGATTATAAACCAGATTATTCATAATCTGATCTGTTCTGATCCCTTGTATTTCCAGGATTGCTTATGGATGCATACACTGAATAAGATGCAGGACTGATAATGTTCGTTATCTTATTAGGTTTGCATTGAACCATATCAGTTCCTAGACTTCATTGACATGCAATTTTAAAAACGTCTGTACTAACAAAGAAGATCAAAACACACAGCAGGGCTTTCTCTGCTGAAGGTTGCATTGGTTTCGCTGCTTAAGGAACCTTAGAGTGTATAGCTGAGGGACAATTCAAGTGAACGGGTGGCCCCCACAAACTCCAAATTCCCAGTTTAAGACTTCATGTTCACTCTGGGTTACATGAGGATCACACTCAAACCCAAGAATTTTGCAACGTGGTAAATCTTGACTGAGATCTTTAACTGTGAGATGAGCAATGCAGAAGGCAAATCAGTTAAGAGCACTGTACTACCGATCCTGTGGATATTTAGCACCTGCAAAGACTGGCGACTTCTGATGCAGGCTCAAGGCTTTAGCTCACGTACTCAATGTAAAGAGGACCGCTTTGTGTACTTTTTGTTTATGATAGGATTCTCTACATCATATTTATCTTACGAATTTCTAGACAGAGGGTTGAAAATCTTGAACATACTTGGAATGAACAGACTGTTTGCTAAGTCCATTAATACAAGATATCACAGAATCACAGAACGGTAGGGGTTGGAAGGGACCTTGGGAGATCATCTTGTCCAACCCCCCTGCATGAGCAGGCACACCTAGAGCAGGGGGCACAGGACTGTGTCCAGGCGGGGTTTGAATGTCTCCAGGGAAGGAGACTCCACAGCCTCTCTGGGCAGCCTGTGCCACTGCTCTGTCACCCTCACAGGAAAGAAGTTTTTCCTCATATTCAAGTGGAACTTCCTGTGTTCCAACTTGTGCCCATTGCCCCTTGTCCTGTCATCGGGCACCACTGAGAAGAGTCCAGTCCCATCCTCTTGACACACACCCTTCAGATATTTATACATATTGATAAGATCCCCCCTCAGTCTTCTCTTCTCCAGGCTGAACAAACCCAGGTGTCTCAGCCTTTCCTCATAAGGGAGATGCTCCAGTCCCTTGATCATCCTTGTGGCTCTCAGCTGGACTTGCTCCAGCAGCTCCCTGTCCTTCTTGAACTGGGGGGCCCAGAACCGGACACAGCACTCCAAATGCGGCCTCACCAGGGCAGAGTAGAAGGGCAGGATGACCTCCCTCAACCTGCTGGCCACACTCCTTTTAATGTAGCCACATAAGGTTTGGACTATTGCAGCTCTCCCATGGGGGTTTCTAGTGCTCTGAACAGGAATTTCATGTTGAATGAATCCTGTACTGCATCTGATGCTTTGAAGCTGTGCTGGCAGCACTCCCACAGCAGCAGCCACTGGCCAGGGAGCAAAGGAGTCAAAGATAAAGATGGATTTCAGCTGAGTCTTATGAAGTAAAAACCTCTAGTATACTTGGCAAAACAGTGGCTTGGAAACTTAACTTTATTAGATCACCTATGAGGCGAAAAAGAAAAAAGAAAGTGGTGGGGAAGCCTGTATCAGCATAAAGCCCTCTATAGAAAAAGAAAAGAAAAAAGCCACATTAGCAAAAAAAAGACTGTTCAGGATTAAGGAGATTTACTCCTCTAGAGATTAGAGAGTTTATTAACTCACTGAATTCCTTACATCTGTCATCCCCGTGGCTGAAATGTAACATTAATATTAAAACTTTTAAAGTGAAGAAAACAGTATTTGTGCTCCTCTTAAAAAAAGTTTGACTCCCCTCCTATTCCAAAAAAATTTATGTACATGACTGAATTACTAGAAAAGAGAGACTTTCAAACACTTCCAATTTCTATCAAGAAAGAAGTACTGTAAGAAAAGTCAAGATTGACATGAAGATGACCATGATTTTATACATATATATTTTTAGATATAAAAATTTATTTTTTCACTGGACATTGTAGCAGATTCTTTCATTCTAGGATCCTCATGCAGAGAAAGGGAACAGAATATCTGAACAGTGGATTTAACAGGCATGCTTACCCTTCCATTGCATGACAGCATTCAGTCAGATACCTGTTCTTGGATCCTAAGCAAGGGTTAGTTTTAGTCAGCTCAACCAAATGATGTCTCACATGCCTTAAGTTCCAGCTGCTTACACTTTGTCCCATTGTGCTCAACAATCATCACAAACCACACTTTACTAATCACAATGCAGTATCAAGGCATTTACATAATCTTTTTAGTGTACTTTTCGGGGGTAGAATGCTCCAGTCATCCAAGCTTACACAGACATAAGACCTGTCACTCCAATTCAAGACTAAGACATATCTGGTTCAAAAATTTTTGAGTGGCCACTGCTGAATGCTAACAGAAGGGTAAAAGAAAGTCCACAGTGAGCAGTTATATAATTACCTGCTCATTAAAGAAGTTTTCTTCTAATCCTCTAACAGGCAATTAGTGGTTTGTTTATACCCATAAGCATACACACTTCCTTTCCTTAAAAAGCTTTCACCATTTCTAATATAATCACCTAAAGTTACTTAGTGCAGCTAGCCACAATCCCTGGAGGTATACAGCAACATAAGCACTCCTACAAACACTTTTTTTTTTTTCTTTTTTTCACTGAACATGGACAGCTGTAGGCAACAAGACCATGGAAAAGATCAAACATGCCTGTATTTTTTTCCCTGACTATCCAGAAAGGATTCAGATAGCCAATTAACAATGAATTCCACTCAAACACCAACAGTTTCTGAAATAAATCAAAACCTGACAGAGCTGAGAAAGCTTTACTTCATTTTATAACTGGCTAATAGAAATGAGCAAACATATTACATTTTACTAAAATCAGTTAGACACAAATAATTATTGAAATACAATAGCTTGGAACTTTCCGGCTTCCCTAAAACATCTGGGTTAAGAGGCATGTTTGCACAGAGCCTCCAAAGGTAGATTGAGGTGGCGGCACACAGGTGGGCACTCAAAGCTTCAGCAGGTCAGTCAGTTGAACATCCACAAAAACAGCATTTGAGCTGTTCTGGTTTATAACTTGTTAGACCACCAAGCTCTCACAAGCTCTCTTGACTGTGACAAGAATCAGAAATTCAGGGCTTCCCCCTCCTTTCTCATTGACTCAAATACATTTTAACACACACAAAGATTTGATGGGAGTCGCTTATGAAGTTGCAGTATACCAGAATCAGTGACAGTGCAAACGTTTCTTCACTCATGCCTGGCAGAACTGCAGGTCCACACAGATTTGCCAATAGGTCAGAATGCCAAGGCAGCTACGTCAAATGCAGAGATAAAAAGCACACAAAGAAAACTATTTGAGAAGCTAAGAAATAAACTACATAAGAGTTCAAGGAAATCAAAGACTGGGAAATGAAAAGCAAAACATAACCTCACACTGAGAAAGGAGTAATTTCCCCTCTGCCCACTTCCTAAGGGACTCGTACATAAATTTTGAAGGCTAGTAGTAATTAAAGCCTTTTAAGGAAAAAGAAGCAATAGCACAGTCAGCAACTATCAAGCACAGCTTTTTCAGTAGTCAAAGTACTACTGCATGGAGAGCCTACATGAAGCAAATTTTCAGCTGAGCTGTCCAGCTGTTTAAGTTTCCACGGATAGAGCATGATCACAATCAACTTAAGATATATCTAGAAACACCTGTTTACTATTCTTTGTGCCACTCTTTGTGACCCACACCCATTTATAGCTTTGCACAGTCTTAGCTTCCTCAAAACTTAACCCACTACTCCAGGGTTTTGTGCTCAAGATAATATCGACATGCTCTGTCAAGCACAAAAGCCTTTAAATACTCTCTGACTTCAAGCAGAGTTGTGGATAACCAGTGTTTGATAAATATTTGCTGGAATAGCAATCCTCTTAAGAGGATTTCTAAAGACATTTTCAGTAAAGTCCACAATAGAAACTCATTTTAGCACAGACGAAACTGGACTTAAATGAAGCTATTCCAACAACCCTTCATAAGCTGCGCTATTAAAAGTGGCATTATTGCACCTAGCTTGCCCTACACTTAAAGGAGCATATTAGTCAGGAATCACACACAACCAACGTAATTATGCTTTAGAAAGAATCCCTAGTGTAGAAATGGATCAAGTATTTTTTGCTAGGATAGCTTATACTGGGCACTTAAAGTTATATATTAGGCGATATTGGAAAACACAACATTTTGTAGCTGTAGCTGCTTCTACATGGCATTATCTGTTGGTGTACCAGTCACACGCATAACATGCCTCCCCTCCCCTCCAAGTTATTTTACTATAGTCAAATATAAATCACAAATATGCATGTAAGAGCCCATAACAATGGGTTTAAAAAGCTGAAACAAACTTAATTCACTAATTCAGCCTTTGTAGTTATTTTGACAGAGTTCATGGCATTCCCGTTTCAATATTTTTCCCCAAGCTGCTACCCTAGTAGCAAGATAGCAAGAGTAAGATTATTTTGGAGTCATACTGTGGAGTCAAGACAGCTGCAAGTGGAAGATGCAGGCAGATTAGGTGACAACTGTACTCAAAGAGGATCCTCCTTTTTTTTTTTGTTAACTGTCTTGTCTTCCCTCCCCCCTCCATTTAGAAAGTCAGTCTAACACTTGCTTTCTACAAAGCAAGTCAAAATGATGATTTCTGCAACAGGCTGCTATATGTACCTTTCTGCTACTATTTTACATTCCTTGCTGAAGCAATCCTTATTTTTCAGTTGGTTAATAACAAATACTCCTCTAATTCCATGTGACTTTCTCTCCTCCAGCCCCCTCCACCAAGATTTAATACTTAAGGTTGAAGAATTTGTGGTTTTTTTTCTAATTTTGTCATCTACATATTACCACCCACCAACATAGCATGCATGATAAACAATAATAAGGCTGTAAGGAAACTACTCATCTCAACTAAAACATTTGCTCTACCTCTGTTGACTTGCTTAGCAGCCAGCATTTAAGATGTCAACTTGAGGACAATACATAGCAGTAAGCTTTTAAGCCAGTGTTGCTTGCAAAAAATACAAGTTACCTCTGGCTCACAGTTGACTATACAATGACTACTGCATAACTTTTAAAGTGTTAAATGGTAGTAACACCCTAAGATTTTGTATCTTGACAGATTCATAGAGATTTAGCATTCATGTTTCTATTTCTACTTGGAAGATGAGTTCCTGTGATGGAATAAATAGTAAAATATATTCATTACGGCAGCTAGAATTAAGGCATATCAGGGCTCTCCTTCCAAGCTAAGTAATTCTCAGGTGCCCAGATTACCAGGAGATTTAAAACTAATTTAAAAGTGTTTTATAGAGCTCTTCATGGATAATTCTGTGGTCTCTCTCATGAGACAAACAATATTTGCTCAAGAATTGCTTAGGAATAGTTTGCTTTTATCACTGTTACTATTATTACTCACATGTGATATTAAAAGATACAATGCCACCTGCTGGCTTAGGAGTTTCATGTTTTTCTGGTTTACAGTTTGCTGGTTAGTGTAAACACCAAAAATAAAGCACCAGTACCACCCTGCATGTTCTATTCTTTTAATACAGAGCGGTGCTATAGGTATTGCAGCAGAAATAGTCTTCTAAGTCTCACCAGGCAAGATATGTGCTATATACACTATCAGATATATACCACTTAACACACCAGATGCGAAGTCCAAGCTCTAGAATTCAATAATCAATACTGAGAACTCAAATACTTAATGTGCAAAATTTACCTATGAAAGGAAAGCCACTTGACTCCTTCACACAGTACAACTCCCGATGTCATAAGCAGTTCTGCAAAGTACTGTGTCTCAATTCCTTCTTCCTCATGCTTTTTAAACTGGATACCAGATGTCGTCAACAGTTCAATACTGTCCTGGGCATACATATCTTCTCTAGAAACAGAGAGAGCAACAGTAAGTTTTCAAAATCTACAAACCTCAGTGACTATAAACCTGATAACATTTCTTTTTTGCTATTCATTCTACAGACTTCGCTAGCATAGAGCAGGAGCAACTTGACTTTGCTCCGTGTTTATTACAAAACCAACCATTTTTCATAGCTTTTGTTAACCTTCACTAGGATTTCACCATTCCCGGCACCTCCATTCTCGCGTCCTTCACAAAAAAAACCTAGATCCTGCTCCTCTTCCAGTTATCTAGAACTCCCCTTTTGCAACTCTACAGAGGAAAGTGAATGTATGAATACAGATATTTTACCGAATAAGATCCATTACTTGAACTGTGACAAATTAAATTGCACAGTTGAAGCACTAACATGTTACATTATAGAACTAGGAACAGTAAACTCCAGATCGCAGTGCTGTATTAGTTCTGTGGATAATATTTCCCACACATTTCTTGTGATTTGAGCTTATATAAACATTTAGACACACATGCTCATCAAAACTTCCTTCTCACTACACCTGGAAATTGAGTACTTGCTCCATCTAAGCCAGTCCTTAAAATTCAGGTAGCCTAACATTTTCTTTCTGAACAACCAACTTCAACTTTTAATAGCCATATTTTGGACCTAAAATTTAAAAGGATGGAAAAAAATTCCTCTATGCCTTGTTTGATCCCCTCTTATCCCTGTATTTATTCCCTTTACCACTAACATTTCTGTAAAGTCTTATGGATTTTGTGATGAAATGGATAGCGCTTTTTTTCTAAAGTTTAATCTATATCATTGTAACAAAACCACAAATGGTTACCTAGGGTGGGGGGAGGTCTACTTAGATAATATTCATATTACTGTCCACAACAAACTATTCTACAAAGTCTCTTTGGTGTATAGTTTTCAATTTTAATAACAAAAAAAACCACAAAGCCAAAACACAAAAAACAAGACAGACAAGACAATGAATATATCAAACTTGACTATTAGATTCACTTGTAAACTTATATTCCTTATTCCTAATAGCAAGTTATCACTCATCAGAACATAGAGATGCATTCTCAGGATGTGTTGTATCTTTTTTCCTCCCTCCCATACAGCTGCTCATTAGCTCTCCAGCTTTAAGGCATCAGCTTTCCAACACCTGTCCATCTCTGTAACACATTAAAGAATCCATCCAAATCAAACATGCCTATTTTACAAAAAGAAGTTTTAATTCTAGTTTGTTGCTCTGCACTAATCAGGTGCACAGTTAGCTTAAAGAAATATTTATGCCTTTTAAAAGCACACTATAACAAGACCTGGCTGGAATCACACACCAAAAGAACTATCTTCTAGAAACAGCCAACAGCTGTTTTGCTTTAGGAACAGAACACTTGGCACAGTGCCACTTCCCAAAAGGAAGTTTAGAAACAGACAAAAATAAGTAATTTCTCCACCCATATAAAAAAATATTCATGTTCCATGCAGCACTTGCTTAGCTTACCTTTTTGTACAAAATCCCCCCAGTGAACTAGTAACAAGTTAGTCAGGTGACTACCTATATCTTGCCTTACTGAGCTGACTTATCTATGCAGCAGCTGGCACAAACAGATGGAAAACTACTTTTGCTTTCAGTTGCTTAAGTAGACCTTTGAAGTTCAGAAAGTAAAACATAACACAGGTTCTTCCCAGATCACAGTTTGGAAGTTATCAATTAATTCTTCCTCTTTCTCCCATCCTTAGCAGGATCAGTATATTCTTCTATTAAGGCAATGGATAACTTCCACCCAGCATTTATATGGCCAGGTAGGTTTAGAGATACCAAAATATCAAAACTGCACTTCCTTTTCTTTCAAGAGGTGCTTCAAACAAACAAAAAAAAGGTGTGTCATTCCTCAGACCAAACTGATTTGTGACAAGCCACAGCACTGCTTGTTGAGAAAAGCAGAAAGATCAAGAGAGACAACAGCAGTTTTTTTCTTCGTAAGAACCCCAATTACTTTGAAAACCAGTCTTTTTATCTACAGAAAAAAAGGTCTGTTCTCTAAACCCCCTTTGCAGGCTGCAGTTTCAACTCACGTATATCAAGCTGCCCTGTGATCAGCTTGTAACACAACTGCCAAAAAACCCCAAGCCTTCAACACCTTTAAGTGTTTGCGCTGATTCTCAATTCAGGCCATACAAAAACCTATCAGGCCATTTATGCTTACTTCAGAAAAAAATTCCAAATACTAGCAACCTTGTCAACTACCTGCTAAAGATATAATTAGGACTCCACAGAAGTGTCTCATCCCACTGGAAAAGCTAAGTTTATTCTTAAAGGTTTATCGCTGATAAAAATCACATTGTGAAATAAAGTTCACAACGCTATTCCAATGGATGGTTAAAAAAAAAGCTGATTTTTACTAACAGTTTACACAAAATAATCCAGAACAAAAATCTCCCCAGGAGTTACGCTGCGGAATCAATAAACCCTTTCAACCTATTATAGAAGAAAACCAAAATACAGTAGCTTAATAGAATAAGTTGCTTTGAAAACACAAGAAAAGCTGCTGCAGTATTAAAAAGTTCAGTATTTTAGCTAGAATATTACCTAGAACTTGTGAGTCTTAACAAGAATAACATCATTTTAAAGAGGACAGAGCACACTCTCTTCAGAACTTGCTGGTAACATTTGTCATACTTCTTTTTTAGTCAATTCAGTAACTTTACATTTTTTTCTTCACAGGTTGGCATTTTCCATATAAAAATATGCCCAGAAACAACATGTGACTTCTATAACAACTAGTAAAGAGTTAAACTAAGTTAAGGTAGAAGCACTCTGAAACACCAAATATGAAGATGCAGAGCTAACTCTTGCACTAAGTATAAATACCTCTTTTTAAAACTTTTGCTAAAATTGCTTAGCATTGTTGACCAAATTACCAACAGTAAGACAGACTACACAAAAACAAGGGAAGAAAGCAGGTGTTTGGCTGACAAAGTTTTCCTCACATAAAATACCTGTGGTATCCCAATCGTATAGATACAAGGAGTTGCTACAGCTTTCACAACCTACAAGACATTTTCAGTAAGTCAGAAACATAAGTTCAACAGCACAGATGTTTAACACTTACGTTAAATTAAACTTAAAATTAAATTGCCAAGTTGAAGTTCCTGGAGGGTATTCTCCTTGCTCGTTCATAAATGTCAGTCCTAGCTGGATTATTTTTAGCAAGTCTACATTGCAGCGTAATAACTGGTACTGATAGTCTGCGTTGCTTCTGAATTCTCCAATAGGCCTTGCAACTACTCCTGGAAATTCTGTATCCTGGAAAAACAGAATTAGAACTTCAACAAAAAACACCCAGAAAAGACACCCAGAAAAATTTATGTTACTCATTTTTAGCAAAACATATTTCAAGCACCTAACAGTTTCACAGCTGAAGAGTACTGTGTATAAATTTAGCTCTTGAAGAGGTTATAGGTTAGGATCCTAATGTTCAAATGGCATTAATTCGACATTAAGAATCTATTATTCTTTCAATGAAAATGGATGAACAAATTTATAGCTTTAATTTACTAACATCAAACAAAGTCATCATGGTTTTTTTCACTGTAATTTCCCAGGTGAACTTCAAGTGCCCACTTACCATAGCTACATAGTTATACTTCCGTATAACTTGACGGATTTTCTTCATCTCTTCATCCAAGTTACAAGCCCAAACTTCACAGATTCTTTGGCTATGGTCTACGGTAGCTGCTGGCATAGTGGGGGGCTTTTAAGAGACCATACATCAAAAGTTACGCTTGACTGAGGATCGGTTTCATAAAGAGGACTTTAATTATTTTTTCTTTTTAGCCTAAGAGACAAAGAAAGCAAAGTATCAAAGCATAAGTTTTTATTCTTAATTTATCTGAAAAAAAATGCTTAAACACCAAGATGAAATTTTATTCTTCAGAATTTCATAACAGAAGCATCACACAGCCACTGACACCACGTGAGTTTCACCTCTGTGGGTTCAGACTGCTATCCGAAACTGAAACCCTACGATGTTGTCAGTAACTTGAAGAGTAAATTTCCCGCAGGAGGCCAGGCGGAGCGGCAAGGCGCACTCGTTCGACAGGCAGCAGAGGCACCGGCGCCCGCAAGCGCTGCGCCCCCGCAAGCGCTGCGCCCCGCGGGTCAGGAGAGCGCACTCCCGCGGGCCGCGCGGCTGCGTGCCACGCCGAACGAAGCGGCAAGCGACGACCAGCCGGCCGCCACCCCCC
>VZTV01033192.1:762-13472 GCA_013400875.1 Anhinga rufa | reverse complement strand
GGGGCGCGGGCAGGGGGACGGCGGGGAGAAGCCCGCGGGGCGGCTGGGCCGGAGGGTCAGCTGCGTGACCTAAGGGGCTTCGCAGCCCGCGGAGAGGCGCCGGTTGCGTGCGGCCCCGGGACAAAGCCGCCTTCCGGGAAACGGGCAGCGGGAGCGCAGCCCTTTGCCAGCCAGACGCGTGACACGCACCGCGCAGAGGCGCCCTGCGCGGCGGCGGGTCTGTCCGTCCGTCCGTCCGTCCGTCAGCGGCGGCGGCGGAGCGGCCCTGCTGGCGCGGCGCGCTGCTCCTCTGAGGGACGGTGCTAACTTGGTAGTAACCGACTGCTCCTTAGCGGCTTGTTTTGTTCAGATCCTCACCAGAGGCGGGTGGGTTTTTTTTTCTTGTTCAACAGCAAAACACCTCCCTTTATCCTGAGATACGCCGGCTTGTCAGTATGCTGATCAGCTTTGCCTAAATTTTAGTCAAAATAAGTTATGTAACATATAGAATTTAGCCCAAAATAAGTGCTCCTCTATTTAAAAGGAGATCCACATTTCGTATAGTTCAAGTATGTTTTATGTGAACGCCTATGCATTCCTCCTCCTTAGGATGTCTGTTGAAGTAGAACGATAGAAGCCTCCAAAACCGATCCAGCAAAAGAGAAGATATTCTGTTTCATCAGATCGAGGCTAAGAGTGAAAGAGAAACTGATAGTATTTCCAAGTTCAGTAACGGCAGTTCGCTCACTACCCTAATATTTTGGAATCTCACATAGGAAACATAAGTATGACAGCATTGCTAAGTGTTGTTGCTTGCTTAAACTTAAATCTGTTCAGAGCCAGTTTCACAAATATTTCTGAAAGATGGCTCACTTTTCTAAGGAGCTGTCTTTGCGAGTACACAGCTGCTTACCTCACTAGAAGTTTTTGTTGGACTGGCCTTACTTAGCCTTTTATTCTCTACCAGGGAGCTGAGCTCACCCCAAGTTAAATCCTCAAAAAAGGAGATCAGTTTTTGTCAAGGTCAGCTTGCTGAACTGGTTTACTTACCTGTTTGTGCAGGCACGGGTTCATGCGTATGCGGAGAAGGGATGGACCCTGCAGGCAGGAGTGGAGATGAGGGGTGGGGAGGCGGCAGCCTCTCACATGTAACTTTTCACCAACGTAAACTGGCCTACCTAATCTCCCCTGAGGGTAGGTGCAAAAACCCCCCAAAAATAGGCAAGCGGAGGAGTACATTGTGGCAAAGCGTACAGTTTTCATGAGGGATACTTGTTACTGCATAAATCAGAGTAACTTTGCCTCAAATTCTGTGCTTCTAAAAAGGCTTGTGGAGTTGGTGCAAATTTTCAAAAGTACAAAGGGCTTTTTTGTGCTTGCTTATGGACTCATCAGCAGCACGGATCTGTAGGATAGGAATATGCATCAAGCATTGCAACAGCATTGTTTCCTAAACAATGATTAAATAAATGCTATTCTAATGTTTGTTTTGCCTGATAAGTATACTTTGTCATTCATTTATGTGTGTCCCAGCTGCTCCTTACTGAAATGCTCAAAATAAAATTCTTAGCATGCTGTAGTTACCTAAGTTGGGTAAGTTTGGTTAGCCTTCGTAGGTAATAAAAGCCCAGGTATACGTGATCTTAATTTCATTACAGTAGCTAGTCTTCCTTTTCAGGGCCCCTCACAGGTTAGGAGCTCAAAATGTAGTTTTTGTGTTTAAAAACCAGTTTTCTTATGCTTGTTGTTACCCTAGTGTATTGGGTTTGCATGGTACAGTTTGGGTAGCAGGGGGGCTACAGGGGTGGCTTCTGTGAGGAGCTGCTAGAAACTTCCCCTGTGTCTGATAGAGCCAAGGCCAGCCAGCCCCAAGGCCAACAGACCCGCCGCTGGCCAAGGCCGAGCCCATCAGCAACGGTGGTAGNGAGCAGGTGGGTGCCTGAAGGAGGCTGTGACCCTGTGGGAAGCCCACGCTGGAGCAGGCTCCTGGCAGGACCTGTGGCCCTGTGGAGAGAGGAGCCCATGCTGGAGCAGGTTTGCTGGCAGGACTTGTGACCGTGTGGGGGACCCACGCTGGAGCAGTCTGTTCCTGAAGGGCTGCGCCCTGTGGGAGGGACCCACGCTGGAGATGTTTGTGGAGGACTGTCTCCTGTGGGAGGGACCCCACATTGGAGCAGGGGAAGAGTGTGAGGAGTCCTCCCCCTGAGGGGGAAGGACCAGAGATGAAGTGTGATGAACTGACCACAACCCCCATTCCCCATGCCCCTGCGCTGCTGGTGGGGGGCAGAAGGTGTTCTAAGATTTAGTTTTTATTTTCTCAATACCTTGCTCTGATTTGATTGTTAATTAATTAAACTAATTTCTCCAAGTCAGCTCGGTTTTGCCCGTGACAGTAGTTGCTGAGTGATATCCCTGTCCTTATCTCGACCCATGAGCTTTTCATTATATTTTCTCTCCCCTTGCCCTCCTGAGGAGGGGGAGTGATAGAGTGGCTTTGGTGGGCACCGGACGTCCAACCAGGGTTGAACCACCACACCTAGAAAAAGTTAAGATTGTGCCATTTTCCCAGTGTACCCATTCCTGCTTGGGGAAGGGACGACTGAGTTTATCAGTTCAAGGTTTTCCTTGAAGGAGGTTATAACAGTTTGGAGAGCTCGATGAGATTCTGGATTTCTCATTTCTCTCTCTCTGTTTTTCTCTCGCTCCCCAGTTCCTACAGGTTGTGCACGTGAGAGGAACGTAATTATATACCCTTCTCAAAAGGATTTTGTAGCAGGCTATTAAAATGCATGACAGATGATTACATGGCAGGAATGTGCCTGAGAGATTCCAGGGAGAATCCTTCAGTTAAGATTGAGGAGGTGGTGATTTCGGAGTGTTTTAGAGCCCTGCACTCTGATTTGAATCCTCCCGTGCTGAGGATGCCTGATAGTTTCTTCAAACAGCATGTGATTTCACAGGGAAAGGGCAAATGCCGAATTGTCTGTGAGAGGAATAAGGTCAGGTTGCAGAAAGTAGGGTGTTTGTGTCTTACTCCATTTATTCCCAAAGCTCTGAAAACCAGAGTTTTAAATTCTGTGTGCACATGCTTTGGAGGGATACAAAACACTCCCAGCACTACACTTAACACATGTGTGCAGATAATGTGTTTTGGGTTTTTTTGAGGAATAAGTGAGCATACCTGCTGGTGGATGGAGGGGCATTTCTGAAGTTGGGTGCAAAGAGGCTTTCTGGGAACACCCAGCTGCTGTTATTCCTAATTCGAGCTGTGTTCCCTCCCTTTATCAGAGAGCCTTAGAGAGTTGAGGAGAAGAAAATTATTAACAAGGTGCAGGCAGGAAAAATACATGGAAGAGGAGTCAGTCTCCTTCTTAAGTTTGTTTTGACTGAGGCATTGTAAGATGAAGCTGATTTTCTGCCCTCCTTTCTCTCCCAGTCCCAGCTTAGATATGTTCATTTTGTTTGGAAATTCTGCTGCTGAGCTAAGTCTTCTACTCTTCCTCCTCCGCATTCTTTGGGATGCCATCTTTCAAAACAGTATTGCTGCACATGCAAATCATAGAGTGCTTTGAGTGTTGAGATCAACTTCGTATTAATGCAGCTGATTTAAAGACTTTTCTCAGTAACTTACTCGTTACAGGAGGAGCAAATTTGGATTCAGTCTTACCAGATTTCATAAGATATGTATTTCTTTACTTGATGCTTTCAGGGGGGTCTGTGTCTTGAGTGTCACTGGATTACAGAGCTTTACATTCTTGCAAGTAGCTCTTCTCCAGATAATTCTTGAAAATATCTGTGCAAGTGCCTAGAACTTGGTTCATGTGAGAAAAGCAACTATTAAATAGTAAACTAATCTTACTTAAGGAAGAAGGTCCAGTGTAATGTAATATTAAATATTAATCTGTAGTCAGTGTTGCAGAGCAATACTTAGTTGTGAACCAGGTGTAACACCTTGGCAAAGTAAATACTTTGAGATAAAACCAGTATATAAAAAAACGCTGATGTGATGTCTTAAGTTAAGCCAGTAAGCGGAAAAAAATAAGTTGAGATTGTTGTCAGATCCGTGGGTAGCACAGTTTCTCTGCCTGTATTTCCATTGCTTGTCACCATGTATGAGATTTAGAAGTTGAATCCACTATTTTTTGCTGTAATCTTAATATTCAGTATAGCATTCTGAAGCATATTAACGTATTCCAGCATTTTCAATTTTATTCTTACAAGGCTTTTCAAGACTACGCTAAATACAAAGGTCTAAGGTTATGCCTTTTTTTAGACTTTAGGCTGTTATATTGACCATGAATTGGATAATAACAATTTCTTCTTTGACAGCATTGCAGAAATTCAGAAAGATGTGGAATATCGACTGCCATTCACTGTAAACAACTTGACGATTAATATTAACATGTAAGTAGAGTGAGATATCTCTATGCACATCTTCAAAATTTAAAATGTTCTCAAAAAAAAAGTAGCAATAGAACATAAATGGCTCCCTTCTCATAACTAATTTCAGGAACTATAATCTGGATTTGCATTGGTAGTTGTAGTGATATGAGTGAAAGTAGTTCTGTATCAGATGCAAGCAAAAGCTGCATCTCAGCTGAAAGCAAACTATTTTGCTGTGCTCAGCTCCTAAGATACCTGTGTGGTTTTAGTTGAAGGTAAGTAGGAGAAAATGCTTGAGAGTTTCTGATGACTTTGAATCCCCTACAAGTGAAAATAAACTTAATTAGTAATTTACTAATCTGCTGTAACTCCTAGTACTAACTTTTACCCCAGTGAAGCTTCTGGATCATAACTTCAGTGATTTGTTGTAACATTTGTTGTAACATTTACTTCGGGGGGTGCTTTTGCTCTGGCAAATATTGATGGTATGCTAGTCACAAGTCTTTTATTACTTTAGCCTGACAACTTGCCTGATATTCTTGCAGGTTGCACTGCATTGTCTTTGTAGTAATAACATTTATATTAAAAAATATTCTCATTATGCTACAGCTTTTTCTTTGTCCATGGACATATTGCTTCATTGTCACACTACAATTCTGTCCAGTAAATGCTCTGTTCAGTTCTGTGAAAGTCTAGCATTCTAATCTGTCTGACTTCTAGTTTTGTAACTGAATAATCCTATTGTGTGCTTCACTCTGTATTTCTCTATAACTTTTCTCATAGAAAAGTAAGTTTATGTAATTATTAGTACTTTCAATAGAAGCCTTCTTATGCAAACTTTATCATGGGATGTAGCTGTAGTAATGATTATTCTTGTATTTGCAGCTTGCTTCCACCTCAGTTTCCTCAGGAAAAACCAGTCATCAGTGTTTTCCCACCTGTGAGACATCATTTAATGGACAAGCAGGGGGTATATGTGACTGGTCCATTAATAAGTAATGTACGTATAATTTGTAGCTTCACATATCTCTACTGTTAATACCAATTTTAATACGTCTTACTAGATTATTGCTAATACTTCTGGTAAAAAAGACCAGTACAGATCCTAATCCCTGTCAAACTATATTTTGAGGGGTCTGAAAACAAAAATTCAGTAGTGCTCAGTATGCTACTATTGATCCTTTTACTGCTACCATTACTGCATTCAGTATTCCATGTATCTAAAACTATTTTAAGTTACGATGGCTTAGAAAGTTCCTATCACTTTTCTTGTTACTACCAATAGCACAGGTCATGTTTCTCTACAGCTATTCCAAATAAGGGAGAAGGATGTGTTAAGACTGTTCTGTAACATAGTTCTTTCTACCCTGCTAGAAAGATGCAAAGGTTTTAGCTGTAATATGCAGGATTTTAATATGCAGTGGTTTTTTCTTTCCTCTGCCAACAAGGATGTGGTAGGTTTTTTGGGTTGTGGGGTGGGGTTACGACTTTTTCAGAATGCAATGAATGATGCTTTTTGTCTCAAACTTAAATCTTGATTTTTTTTTTAAATTTTTGTTGTTGTTCCCCAAATATAACCTGGTAACTAAGGTGGGTTTTTTTGGTTGTTCGTCAGAAATGTTATACTTGATTGATTCTCCATTGATAATGAAATATACAAAAGACTTGTAATTTCTGTTCAGTTCTGGGTGGCTTTATCACTTTATTTGGAGCTTGTGTAAACACAGTTTACATTAGCTGATATGTCTGTGAAATAGCCTACAGCACTGCTGTGTGGGTATAATAAATAAACAAGTTCAGCACATTTTGGAACTGTTGGATTCCAGGAAAAAATTTTCGTCTGCATCTTGCTGCTTTAAGTTTTTTGAGGTTTTGTTTTGTTTTGTTTTTACCAGTTTACAATGCATTCAGATCTTGGAAAAATTATTCAGAGTTTACTGGATGAGTTTTGGAAGAATCCTCCAGTTCTGGCTCCTAGCTCAACATCATTTCCATAGTAAGTATCTACAAACATGATGAACGGCACTATGTGTATTAACGTACATTTTTTTAAAGAGATGAAACCAAGTATTAGGAGGACAGGAACAGGAATGTTTAGTGGATATATTGTGAGACATAGATTCCCTGCCCTTGCACAATTTCAAGGGCATGCTTGATAGCATGATTGTTTTGAGAAGAACTGCTAGATTTCGTTGGAGTTACTGTATCACTCAACATGCTGATATAACTTACGTTGTCTTGAAAAAGAATAAATGTTTACATTATCTTGAATTTGCTGTAGATCATGATCTGAGCAGTTGTGTTTCTTCATATTCTGTTCATAATCTCCCAGGTTTAGATGCAGCCTCTGTTGCACAACCCAAAAAACCTATTTAATACAATTTGTACAACAGAAATTGTGCAGTTTAAATAATTGTATTAAATAGGTAAAAGTGGTCTGAGACATTATGGCTTTATCAGTACAACTATGGTTCTCATGGATGACAATGATACTGGATTTAGATGCAGCTGCAGTTGTGAGTTTAAAAAAAACAACCCATGTTATTTAGAAGTAATTGTGTGTTGCCCAAGCTGTTAAATGCAATACTATAAATAAGAACTCACGTATGACACAGATGCATTTCTCAGGACTTTTACATGGAAACAATTTAAAATTATGCTCTCATAAATTTTTGACAACTAGTTTTCTTAAAATTAAGAGTATGAGTGTGTATTTGGCTGCTGTACAGGAATATGGTTTAATGGAGTTGTGTATTATGTTGCAGTAAGACATAAAGTAGACTTAGTATGTTGGAAGTAAATGGGAATAGAAAATGCAAAGTTTATGGTCTTTTAAAAATTCAATCTTTTGTCTTGTATTTGGTGTAGTAATTATAATTCAAATTATAAGAAATGTGCTTTAAGCAGTTGGTTGCTTATGGTCATGTTTTTTTGCTTGTTTTTAGCCTTTTCAACAAACCAGCTGGAATGCCTCCGTATGCTCCTCAGGGGTTTCCATTTCTTCCTCCATACCCACCTCAAGAAACAAATAGAACAATGGCGGCCATGCCCGTTGCTGAACCAGTTTCTTCAAGCTACACTACAGACAAGCCTGCTGCTCCCTCTTATGGCTTGATTGCTGATCTGCCACTACCTGTTCCGACAGCAGAAGCAGTGCTTCAGGTCTGTGCACTGGGTTTTGCTGCGTAAGCTATCACACACTGGGTATAAGTTCCCTCTAGGGCACACAGGGCATTGCCACAAAACTCAAGGGAACAGTCTGAGTGACTGCACTTCGTTGTTTTGCTAGTGGTTGGTCAGAAAATGAAACTGTCATTCTGGCTTTGATGAAAAGTTTTTTAGAACAAACTTGAAGTCAGAGCAACAAGTTTGTCTTTCTGAGTTTCAGTGAAACTAGTGTTATGCTAAATATGCACTCTGGAAGGACTTTTTTTAATGTTCTCCAAAAACTTTATGGAGTTTAGTTTAGTCTTTCATCAGATCTTGTCTTTAGAAACAAAAGCTTTCTTCATCTTGGAAGACACTTTTCTGCTTTTGTAAAGTTTAAAATTTCTACCTTCTATGAAGACAGACTTTTTTCTCTAACGGCTTTTTTCCCGAGGGATTATAGCTTTAAAAGCCACATGCAAGAGATGAAAGCGTCAATCTCTTCGTTGTTCTCGCTTCCCTGAGTTATCCTCCTGTGTGTTTCCTGGGTCATCCAACTGTTGTCAAATGGAGGACATAGCAAGACAGAATTATTTCCCTCCAACATTGACTCATCTTTTATGACATGCTACCCCAAACATCCCTGAGTATTTTGTTGCTGTGGTTGGGTTGAGACGTCTTCTGTTCAGAGACTACTGCCACTGCTTTTCCTACTTTTCTTGTTGCTGGCAAATATTCATCTCTGGTTTTGGATTAATCAAGTTAAATATCAAGAAATTGCTCTTCAAAAATCTACTAAGCATTTCTAAACTTTCATTTAGGTTGGCCAGAATGGATTTACGTACAAGATGCCTGATGTTCCTGATACATTTCCAGAACTGTCAGAACTAAGGTAAATTTTCAGAAGGTAGCAAAACTTTCCATAGTCATTAAAAGGCAATTACTGCTGGTCTGTATCTGATTTTTGTCAGAAGTCTGTATATATCACTGAAAGGTTTTTGTAGAAATTTTAAATAGGAGAACTACCACTTACTGAAATTGTAGAGTCAGAAAGTAAGCCAGCCTTGCATTCAGATGTGCTGCTTGTTTAGGGTTTTCTCAGCAGGAACAATACTGTAGGATTCAACACCAGGAAAAAGAGAATTTATTTTTACTTTTCCTCTGTCAGTGTTCTGCTGTTTTCTGGAGCCTCACCAGGGACTTGATTTCTACTAATACAACAAGCGTAACTTTGAAGGAGGAAAGGGGACAGGGAAATGGACTTGAGACTGGTTCAAAAATGGACTACTTTGTGAGCAGCTCAGCATGTGCGTGGGGGTGGCTTAGATAAAGCCAGGTGGTAAATGTGCCAGGTGTCCCAGTGCAAATCACTTCCATATCTAAATACTTCATACACAGATTACACAAATATTTTCATCAAAAGCATATCTTCTCACAATTTAAAGAAAAAATTATTAGTTATTGTTCCCAGCAATTTGCTCAGATCTAATGAGACAGCCTCCTTGATCAGTTATCTGGGATTGAATAGATTATAAATTAGCTATTAATTCTGAAAGGGTCTTACGAGACTGGTTTCTTTCTGATCTCACATATTTATAGTAGTGTCATAGTTTAGTGATTGAAAATTGTCCTTTCAAAAAGGAAAAGACCTTTGGCAAGAAGGATTTTGGGGGTGATTTTGTTTCCCTTGACATCTTCTTAAGAGCCTGTTTAATTTAGCTAAATCAGCTGTAAGTACTAGTGGCACCCTTATTATGTAGCAGAAAGTTAGGGGGTTTGGGGGGGAAGTGTAATTTATTTCTTTAAACAAAACATTCTAATCAAATTGGGTCCTTCCAAGAAGACCTGATTAAAATTCCATGGGTCTTCTGGTGGCAGTTGAGTTAAATCACAGATGGTATTGCAGCTGTTCTGAGTAGCTCTGTTGAGTGTAGGTGGCAATGTTCTGCTAGCTTGGGGGCTGCACAGGTGGCCTTTGTGAGAAGGGGCCCAGGGGCTGCCCCCGTGCTAGGCACAGCTGGCTTGGCAGCAGACCCACTGCATTGTAGCTGAGTCAATCAGTGAAGCTGGTGGTGCCTCTATGAAAACACATTTGAAAAACAGCAAACAGTGCAGAGACAGTGAGGATTGAGGTGGAAAAGTGTGAGAATCCTGTGAACACTAAGGTCAGAGAAGAAGGGGGAGGAGGTGCTCCAAGTGCCAGAGCAGATATTCATCTGCAGCCCATGGAAGTTTTGGAAGAGACCACGGTAGAACAGGTATTTTCCTGTAGCCCGTGGAGAGGACTGTGCTGGAGCAGGTGTCCACATTGCAGTCCATGGGGGACCCCACATTGGAGCAGGAAGATGTGCCCTGAAGGAAACTGCAGCCATGGAGAGTCCACACTAGAGTAGGCTCTCCTGCCAGGAACTGCAGCCTGTGGAGAGGGACCCGTGCTGGAGCAGGGGAAAACTGTGAGGAGGAAGGAGCAGCAGAGACGGACTGACTGCAACATCTGCAATTCTACCCCCTCCCCGCACTGCTTGGGGCAGGAGGAGGTAGAGGAGTTGGGAATGGAGGAGTGAAGTTGAGCCTGGGGAAAGAGGGAGTGAGGTGTTCTAGTTTTTGTCTTTGTTCCTCACCATCCAACTCTTCCTGTAATTGGCAACAAATTAATTAATTTTTCCCAAGTTGAGTGTGTTTTGCCTGTGACTGTAATTAGTAAGTGAACTCCCTGTCTTTATCTTGACCCACAAGCTTTTCCCCTATATCCTGTTGAGGATGGGGACTGAGAGAGCAGCTGGGTGGGCATCTGGTGGCTGGCCACGGTCAACTCACTATAGTAGCATTAAAAAACACTATAGGGAGTAAGGCTTGAAATGAGAGAGGCTTTTCAACGCACTGCTTTTTAAGCTCGCTGCTGCAGATAGTAGAGGCCACAATCCTGGAGAAGGGGGAAAAATAAGTTGTGGTTAAGAGTCGTGTATCTGTAAAGTCCCAATAAATGCCTCAGACTTTTGGCAGAAATTAGTAACTCTCCATGTACTATTTGGTGTTAGCTTTAAATCTTTCTTTCTGTTTCAATATAGTATATCGCAGCTGACCAATATGAATGAGCAAGAGGAGGTGTTACTGGAACAGTTCGTGACTCTACCGCAGCTGAAGCAAGTCATTACTGATAGAGATGAGTTAGTGAAAAGCATTGAAGAGCTGGCAAGTAAGATGTCAAAACATTAGCATCTGTGGCTGTGTTCTGCAAACTGAATCCTTTAAAAAAAGTAATATTAGTAACTTTATTTTACAGAAAAAAACTTGTTGCTGGAGCCTAGTCTCGAGGCAAAAAGACAGATGGTGTTGGATAAAGTAAGTGAACAGTAAAATCTTTTTCAGAAATATTAGTTGTAATATTCTGTTTTTTTCAGGGGGAAAACATTCTTTTTCTTCTTCCTTCCAGTATGAGCAGCTCACACAGATGAAAGCAGCCTTTGAAAAAAAGATGCAAAGACAGCATGAACTTAGTGAGGTATAATCTCTATATCATATTATCATTTAAGAATACTTCAGTAAAACTGAAGTTTTTATTTGTAACTTTATCCATAAAGAATATTCTTCTGCTTAAACTCTGCTTTTATATGAAATAGATTCACATCAAGTATGAAATAAAATGGGATGAAGTACCAAACAGTTCGAAAGCAAAACAGCGTTATGATTGCACTACTGGTTTTTGGGATTGGGTGGGGGTTTTTTAATGCTACAATAGAAGCAAAGTTGGAAGACGGGAGTGTGATCAGCATTTAGAGCTGTTCTTACGTACAATCCTGGGTCAAACCAGTTTTAAGAATAGAACAATTTTTAAAGAAGGCTTGTTTAATTAATGGTACCCATTCAACATAATGAGATTGTAAAACCGTACCAGATGAAAATGATTAAAACCATTGCTTTAGAAATCTAAGTTCTGTGATTCACTGGGTATGCCTACTTTGGGCAACATGTTATATATGCTGTCAAACTTTGCATACTCTAAAGGGCAAATAGGGTGAAGTCATTACTTCAGAAAGCAATTTGGGGAGAGTAGTTTCTTAATGCATATCTTGGTAAACATACTAAAAGATGTAACTTCTCATAAAACAATTTCTGCACTGAAATCTTCAGTATTGGCAAGACTTGTCACCTGAGAATACAACAGTCCATCAAAATAGTTTGCATAGTACCTGAATTTCAAAATGCTCAAAAAGTAACAAAATAGCAAGCAAAAAGTTATGGGACAGCAAACTGAATTGTTTCATTGGTGTTCTAAATGAATTAAATGTTTCCTTACTTGAAAATCAGAGTAGTCTGACTCCTAAGGCCTCCCTTTTGTGTGATGTAAGTTGGCTTTAAAGTGGGCGGAGGTAGTTGGCATTGAGAAACTTTCTGTTTCTGTAAGAAACCACTTAAGAACAGGACATAATACCCCACTGCTGTATTACCGTTTCTATTTTCCAAGTTAGATTTGCTGATTCAATTTAATGATGAGGCTGAGAGTTGGGGAGTTGCCGCTGGATTTTTGTGCTGGTTTTCCACATATGCTGTATCTTCATATATCGATGTTCGCTGTGCATTACCTGGTATCTCCCATTATCTCTCCTTCAAAGTTCCAAACAAGTCTTTTTACTTGTACTGTGGGTGAATTTTAGTCATCTTTTATTGGAGCAAACTCTCCTTACTTTGTACAAGATTAATTTAGTAGGAAATTTCTGATTACATTACAGTTTTACAGTACATAAGTAAAATATTTTTTGTGGGGTAGATAAAGGGTAGTCCAAGCATCTAAAATCTGTAAATATCTTAATTTTGCAGTTCAGGCTCTGTACATACTCCTACTGAACACGTGAATCATGTTCTGACTAACTGTCCAAATGAATTAGAGGAAAAACAATGCAGTTACATGCAGTAAGAAGAAATAAGGTTTGAAGTTTATAAGAACAGAAGAATCGGTATACTGGTTTAGATTAGCAGCCTATGTACTTCTTGAGTGGGTGCTTGTCATGGTTTTGGCCAGGATAGAGTTCATTTTCTTCACTGGAGCTGATTCAGATTGACCAGAGGGATATTCCATATCACATGACATCATGCCCAGTATATTAACTGGGGGGGTGCAGGGATGGAAGGCACAGGCTCCTTTAGCTGAGCTGATTTTGTAAGCCCACTCCAGAAGCAAAAGTCAGGCTGGCCACACCCCC
>VZTV01033191.1:0-29017 GCA_013400875.1 Anhinga rufa | reverse complement strand
TCTTATTTGTCTCCTCCTCTTTCAATGAATGAAGAGGCAGAACACTAACTTAAACAATTGTCTACAGTTAAGGTTTTTTGTCTAGAGCTTCAACTCAAAAGTATAGCTTTTAATGAATGTTGTAAACGCAAGACCTTGTTTTTCAGCAAAGCTTTATGACATGCAGGACATTTGAGCATCACGGTATTACCTCTCAAGATTCAACACTTTTTTTTTTCTCCAGAATTAATTATGTAGTCTGTTGTATTTCCCAGTCATCACTTGCCTAGTNCACTTGCCTAGTAATTTCAAAATCTTGTGCAAAGATGTAGTATTAACTCCATTCAATTGTTTGTAATTACTCTGGATTTGCCAAGACTGGAATACAGTTCCTGACGTGTATTGTTAGAAATCAAGAGCTTCTTTGATCTTGGAAAAATCATGTGTAGAAATCAAAAGCAGCACAAAACTGCTTGCCTGAAAAAATTTAGTTATTCCATATCCCTCAAATAATTACAATTATTACAAAGTGTTATGCAATTAAAAGATACAGTAGTGCATCATACCAGGACCACATCTTTGTGACTTTCACAGATCAACCTTTCAGAAATTTCATTTATTTGCTATATATTCTATTGAAAAATAGTATTTTAAATGTTTCGTTTTGGTCCCAATGATAAAAATGTACAAGTTTTTAAGACAATATATTGCAAAGCAAATTTCATATAGAAATATTAAACATATGTATTGGAATTATAACACCAGGCAACCTTGAGTATTTTTCCCTTTGTGAGCTTGACTTTGCAAACTTCACTTTCTTTTAACTTAATGAAAACATCTGCACATTCTCACATGCATGTAACTATGTATTTGCACACATATGCCAGTTGGAAATATTATTAAACATTTTAAGGCATATGTGGAAGAACATATTGTTAAAAATCTATGTTCTAAACATGGAAAATGAAGAATTAGCAAGGAATTCAGTCAACCGCAGTTACAGAGAGTGCCTCTGAGAAATTCTTTCCACTTCATAGTGTGTTTTAAAAACATTAGTAGTTTGCCCAGGAGAATGCACATTCTCCAAAGCTTTACTTCTGTAAATCCCATTATCTGCCTTCCTTTCAATTACATTTTTGTGGAAACTGCTGAAGTATAGCAGACACTGAGGGGTAGTGAACCCCAGCAGGTAGCCAGACTTTATTCTAAACTTGTCTTTTTGCTCTACAGCAAGGACCTTAATCCAGGATCTACATGCATATAAGAATTTCTAGCCATATGGTGAGTAATACCTACTGCTCTTTCAAATAAGCTGCAAAGCAGAGGATTATTTTGCTCCATTATATAGGCTAACTTAAAAGAAGCCTTTATTCTTATGAAGAGGAGGGGTGTACCAACTAAAGCGTTATTATTATCTTTCTCCACCACATCAAAACACATCAACAGATGATATATACGGAATATATATATTCCATAATTGCATACTTGCAACATACATCTAATATGATAAACACTACTATTCTAAGTTACCAGTTGTAAAATAGTTGCAAGGTATATTTTTATATTATAAACACTAAGACTCCAAATACTTGGATCTGTTATTGCAGAAAGTTTAAGTTTGCCAGAATCAAGTGTATGGCCAAAGGCTCATCATACAACCTCATACTCATCCTAGGTCAACTGTACTTAATGAGGAAAGATAAGGGAGTGAATATGTACCATCAACATTAGCTTGATTTTTTGTATAATTTTGTATTTAACTTGGCCTCACCTCAACAGCTGGGTATTTTGTCATACAGCATTTGGCCTATTTCTTCAGCCCTAAGAAGTATGTTCAGGAACATGGTTTTGTTATATTGACATTCATTCCTGTTCAGACCTTCATTTTTAACTGAGCAATATTAAGATTTATATAAAGGCAGCTAAGACAAAAATGGCTAAAACATAAGCACTGCCCACTGCAAATGAACAGCAGAAGAAACCAAAAATGTCACCACAATTATTTGTAATGTAGTAGTGTATTGCCAAGACCTGGAAAACCCTAGTAAGGTGATAACCCTGCCTTGCTATGCAAGAGCTGAGGCCAAAAAAGACATTAGGTAGGGTAAATTTGCAGATGAAGAAATGCAGCGGAAAGAACTTATGGTCTAGTTATTGGGTTTTGGGGTTGAGATAATCAGCAAGCAGTCCAAAAATATTTTTTAAGATATTCTAACAGAAGATGATGGAACATTAGGAATATTCCTAACTTATTAAAATCATGTGAAATAATCCCCACAAACCCTTAGTCAGACCGTATGCCTGGCTGTTCCCTTCTATGCTGAATATTCTAAGGGCACAGTGAATGGATTAAAGTAAGCTCTGCTAAGTGCTTAGAGGCTGCTTCATCACTGAGCCTTAGGGGATCAATTTTTCTAATGTGGAAATGCAATTCCAATTCCACCTCTCAAGAATAGCACTCTTTTGTCAAATTAAAATTCATGTTTAATCAAAAATTACAACATCAGTCTTTAATATTCCTACATCTTTGTCTTCAACTCTTTTAACAGAAAGATTTTAGGAAGGTCTGTGCTAAAATTTGAGGAGTCTGAAGTACATTAGAGATGCTGAACTGGTTGTCCAGCAAGTCAATCAGGGATTATTATTTTATAAAGCTGTAACATTTTTTAAGCACAAACTCTCTCTCTGTGGCTCTGTTACATAGATGGAAGAAATTAAGTAACTGCTGACTGGTTAGATTACAGATAGTTTAATTTTTGCTAAAATCCGAGCAACACATTATATCCAAAAATAAATTACTTTGCCAAACCTGCAAAACCAAAACAGCTAAAGAAAATAATCCTGGAATTGAACTCACTTCAGACAAATCAACCAGGCAGCTTGTAAATCCAGGGCAAGAATGTAAATTTCCTAACAGTAGTAGTCAAACTTCAGCCTGAAAACAAAAGCATATTAAGATTAGCTGCTAAGCACCCAAATTTCCCTTGTTATAGACACAATTCAGAAATACATTAACAATTTACAGCAGTTTTATCATAACCAACTCAATCAATTTTTATATTGCTGCATGTACCAATAAATTATAATCTCCTATGCTAACAATAATGTTGGTCAAAAACTGGAATCCAATTCTTCAAGACACTGACAAAGCAGTTTTATTCCAAAATGGAATCAAACATGACATTTTTACTCCCCACAACACTATGAACTTTGAAAAAAATGGATAAAGTCAAGATAAATGTTACTTTAACCAACAACAACAAAAAAAAAGGCGTTCTCTTCCCTTCAACAGCCCTGTGTGCCACACTACATCACAGCCAGACCTATGGAAGCCAAGCATTTAATGAGCCTGGTTACTGAAGCTGTTGAAGAACCTGAGATTTTTAATGGATCATTATCAACTGCCATGTTCACCACACTGACCATATCCATTTTGAGAATCTGCGCTTTTTCAACAGAAAGCATTCAATCCAAAATAGTCTAAATTAATTAAATAGTCTAAATTACTCTCTCTATTGTCAGAAGAATGTTAAAGTTAGCAGACATACCCAAGAATGCAGAACTGGCAGGAAAATCCTGATGCTATTTTCAGCTACTATAAGCATGCGAGGAGGACAAACAAAATATGTATGAAATTAAACACTATTTATATCATTAAGAAGTGAAAAACACCACATATATATTATATACATATATATACACACATACGCCAACGCATAGATGCTGGTTCAGTGGCTTATTTTGTGCCCTATCATAACCAGACTCTATTTTTACATGCCTTGGGGGGCTTCTGAGAGTGGAACAAATATCTTCCACAGTGACAAGAGTTCTGCACATAAATTCTGCATGTGGAAGATGTTTGTTCAAGAAAATACATATCAATCAGAGATCCCTGTGGAGACTGAAACATGAACAAAGTAAACAGAGCATATACATACGTTTATTTCCTCAAGAAACTTGTGAAGACAGCACAGAGGAAAAGAACTGCATTGAAGAGAAACTGCCGGTGGACAGCTCTTGGTTTTGAGAACATACTAGCTGGTTCCTTAATAATGAAGCTGCTTTTCTGACTGACACATGTTCATCTGCATACGCAAAGCTTTATAAACACCAAGATAAAAAGCAAGCATAGTTGTTTACTTGAGATGTAGCTATTACAATACTTTAACTCTCTGTATCAAAGTGGCGACTTCAGCTGCTTATTTATACTCTGCTCATTTGATTCTTAGCTACACCTTGAAAGCAGCTACTTTGCTTTTCATTCTACACACTGGGACACTACTAAACCTGAGAACTTCCCCAGCCATCACATAAGAGACACACAGAATGCTTTAGGTAAGTACTAATAGCCAATTGCTACACAATAGCTTTTCCAAATTATAAACAAGTAAATCAGCTTCACCCATAAACCGCCTCTGACACTGCATAACAATTCTTGTGGCGTAGTTCAAAACATTTCCACACTGTTTTTCTTTGGTTTTTGCTCATTTCAGTTAATGCTGCCCAAACACTTACTGCCAATATCTGGCCAGATGGAAGCTTCCTGTGAACTGAATTCAACCCACAAGCTGCCCATTAGGCAACACTTATATGTTAATACATGATGCACAACTAAAACTCTTTAGTACACCCTTGTCATTTTTTTTTCCCTTATTCTCCTCAAACACCAGTCAAATATTTACAAATATTGACACTTGTCAAATATTTATATATGTTGTCAAATATTTACATATATAGTCTGTATATTCCCTTTCTGGGAACTGCCCAAGGACAGTGAAACGTACACAGCCAACTTCATATAAAGATCCCTAGAAACCTCATTCAGCGGTTTACCCTATGAATTAAGATGCATTATAGGAAATCTCAGAGGACTGAAATTTTTGCTCTTTATCCACAGAGCTGATGACAGAAAGTGTATGACATAAATACACATTTCACTATACTCAGTTATGACTGTCCATCTAGCTTGACACTAGAGATCCCGTTAATAACATTATTACATCCCTACGTACAGAAATACATGGACAGATGTAACTTCAATGTGAGAAGAGCCACAGTGAGCCTTTCATCACAGTTGTGCCTTTTCATGCTGTCTTTATTCTTACTTAGTTTTTTAAAAAAATAGTTTTATATATTCTCCAAATTGTGTAGCATTTAAACCCATGAATTTTTACCACCTTGCATGAATGTGGAACTTGCTGACAGGCTACAGAAACTTTGTGACAGAGATAATCCTTCCTAACATTTGCTCTCAACTGCTAAAGGCATACTTGATGGGTTAGCAATCACAGCCTGCCCCTCAGCAAAGAAGTGTGATTCAAATAGAAACCATTTTAAGTACGTCAGCATTGATAATTTTCTATCCAGTTGTTATATTTTCCAGCTCGATGAACAGAGACAACATGCCTTCTGCTTAGAGACTCACCTTAACACAGTTGGATGTCTCTGTAGCTGTAAACTGAATTACTTTTCTTCCTGTATCTCAATTAACAGAAAATGAACATGGTCTCTGTTGAGTTTCCATGTTGGCTGAGTTGCCCAGTCAGACCTTCCTGAAATATCAGAGCAGCATTTGGGAGCTTCATTTAACCAAAGTAAAAAACTGCAGTATCAGCATGGTCTGGATGATTAGGCAAGTAGGTGGGTGAATATAGCAATGTGTTCTAAACACGGCCATGTGCCTTTGCCATCATCTCTTTCAAGAAAGAGCAGAGCTTGTGAGGGTACAAGTGATCAGATGAACCGGCAGAGTCCCAGTGTAGGTGCAGATTAATGCAACCCTATTCACTAAATAAACTAGAAGCCCAATTTTGTAGTAACTGCGTGGGGTGCATACTTTCTGTTACGCTGTTATATTCCAAGTTTTTAAATAACTGTGCATAATCTTTAAACTGAAATACTTTTCCAGACAGTTTCAAAACTTCCAAGCAAGTGAAAACAGGCATCTCATTCAGTAGAACTATGATTCGTACTACACTATAATGCATGTAACATCTCATTACATTTTCTACTATGTTCCAAATGTGCTTGAGTATTTTTGAGATATAGTTGCTGATCTATTTCAATTTCATTCTTTTCTTTCACTGTTATGGTAGGTGATAGAGCCGTGTTTGAATACGTGGACCTCTTCACTTCTCTGACACAAAACTTGTTACTTTGTTTTTCATGCTCTTGTAATGTGCCAAGCCTAAAACAGTAAATGTTTTATTTTCTCTCCTGCTACCTTCTCCCATTCCAAAATGTTTTCATTCCCAGAGGTAATTTTCACTTCCAAATTTGTAGTGTCACACCTGGTGGCATCACCTAAAAATTCTCATCTCTGTGTTTTTCAGTGGAACAGGCTGCCCAGAGAGGCTGTGAAGTCTCCTTCCCTGGAGCCATTCACACCCCGCCTGGACGCGGTCCTGTGCCCCTGCTCTGGGGGTGCTGCTCACGCAGGGGGGGTTGGACGAGATGATCTCCAGAGTGAGAGATCCAGTGTGAGTCTGTGATTTCCTACTGATGATCTTGCAACGTCGTTACTCAGCCTCAGTGAACATCCATGAGTTCAGACCATCTCGGACATTCTCTGGTGCACCCACAGTATGACTTTCAGGAGCAGGACTTATTTTAAGATATTGTTAGCCATCGTGATTTCCTGATATGCCAAGTTTTAATATTCCAATAAATTTGCTAGGAAATCACCTGCATTAGGTAGCCTGCTTGGTTTTCATCTTTGCAATTAATATTTTTCTTTAAAATGGACAGACAAATTTGCTGTTACATGCACAAAAGAAAATGATTGTATTCAATACAAATGAAAAGGGAAAAATATGTAGAGAAAATCAAATACAGTAAGTAATGTGGGGAAGATGAGAAGTAAAGGCAGCGGACCCCAAGAAAATGATACTGTGAATCCTCCTTACCGAGAGGTACTGCTGATTCATAGCCTCTGCAGCTCAGAGACAGAATTGGCTTGCAAGGACCACTTGCCATAGATTGAAGCAACATTTCTGGATGTCACTTGATTTCTCTGAAAAGAAGAACATTTTAAAAGAACTTTTCCACTAAGAGTCCACACTAGTAACTTCCTTTCCAACAGATCACTATTTTCTGCTGAATACTGCCAGGATTGTCTGTTCTAGTTCTGTTCTCTATTACTCATTCATCTCTTGCCTCACAGATACAATATGCTCCTTCATCCATGAAGAATGAAATAATGTCTATCCTGGTGGTTTATTGCCAGAACAGACAGCCTAGAAATGAATTGGCCATATTTTGAGTCAGAAAAAAAGCCAAAGGTTTTACCACTCTTGGGTCCAGATGCCTAGGTTGAAAAGGTTTAGTTGATGATCAAATGATAAAGAGCTCTTTGGAAAGTCAAGTGTGAGCTTGCAATTAGAGTCTAGTCTAGTCAATACTGCATTATGTGATTGAAATAATGCTGAAAAAAGGTAAAAATAAAATCTTTTGGTTGTTGGATTTATAATTGCATGAACAGTATTCTCAGTAATACATAAAATGGAATAGCATTAGTCTGTAGGCATATATTTCAACGCTAAAGTGGTGCAACCCTTTAAGACATACTCGACTGTGGTGTCAGTTCAACAGTGTAATTCACCATTACAAATCCATGTCCACATCCTCTGGGAATGCAGAGGACCAAGTATTAGGGAAATAGACCAGTCTCAGTTTTGAGGCTGAAATAGCAGCACGTGCATTTTTGCATGGCCAGTACATCTGTAAGTATTTCTTTCTCTATCTTACTGCATATTTAATGAAAGTTAAACTACAAATATGTGTGTGTATACATATTTATGAACATCTTTATGTTAAAATAACCACATTTTCCTAATACACAAGTGTGCTAAATACTAAGAGCCTGATAAACTGGCTCTTTTAAAGCAGAGATCACTATTTGCATTAAATTAAATACTCTATAAATACTAGAGGAAAACCCACTGCTTTTTTTTTTCCCCCAGTAGTAACACGATCTATGCCCTAGTATGTTGAACATCCTGAGCAATGACTATATAAGAATTTTTTTGCTTCTTTGGGAAGCAGTGGATGCAATATGAACTTCTGTCTGGTGACCAATGACAGGACCCAAGGGAATGGCAGGAAGATGTGCCAGGGGAGGTGTAGGTTGGGTATTAGGAAAAGATTCTTCACCCAGAGGGTGGTGGAGCACTGGAACAGGCTCCCCAGGGAGGCAGTCACGGCACCAAGCCTGACGCTATTCAAGAAGCATTTGGACAAGGCCCTCAGAGATATGGTATGGGTTTTGAGGTTGTCCTGTGCAGGGACTGGAGTTGGACTTGATGATCCTTGTGAGTCCCTTCCAACTCAGGGCACTCTATGATTCTATAACTTAAAGTTGTTTTTACATGACAGGGTACTCAAAACCAGTTTTGAACATAAAATCATTTCTCAGTCAATTTTTTTTTTTCAAACTTCTCAAAATTGCCAGTATCAAACAAATGTTCCCTTTGAATGTGACCAATTTTTAGTATTTCAATATGTTGCATAACAAAACAACATTTTCAAATGAAAAGTTGCTTTGAAATGTGAAAGCTAAGCAATTCATAATTAAAAACTTGAAGGGTTTGGTGGAGGCTTCTTAAATTATTTTTTTTTAAGGACAGTTTGTCAAAATCTAGAAAGATGTAGATCAGTAAACCTGCCTACTTCACCAGAAATATTTGCCTATTTGCATGTATTTCACTGAGTGCAATTCATGAGAAACTCAGAGGAGTCATTCTAAAAATGACTAGCAAACATTCATAAATCCATTTTATCCTGCTTTATTACTAGGCATTATCCTTTTGTTTCATCTATTTATGGCAAACCAGAGCAAACTGAAATATTTCTTTATATAAATGTGCATAAAGATACATTGCAGCTAGCAAGTCATGGTATAATTCTGCAGGGTTCATGCAAGTCTTTAAAAGGTTGTTTTAAGTGCGTAGGGAAAAATGTTTATAGAACATACTAGTTTGTGTCCTCAAATAAAACTAAGTAGAAAGAAAGTCAAAGCAGAGTGGGATATTTTAATGGTTCTTTGGCCTCTCACAACATTCCCCTAGAATGACAGGATGACGGACCTCTCTCGATCTAACATCCAGCATGCAGCCAAAAACCTCCCAGGCCATAAGTGACAAGTCTCGTAAGTACCATCACTGCTGAACTAGACTATTTTAATTTCTGCCTTTTGCAGTCTGCAGTAGTGAGCCTGTCTGCTCCATCACCAAAGGAAAACACTAATCTTTCTGAAGACATCTGACTGAAGTTCCAGACTTTATGCAGAGGACTCACAAATACAAGTGGCTACCCTGCTCATGGGCTTTTTGAGATATTAGTAAAGCTCAGATGCCAAAAATTTAGAACCATACTGTACTACATGACCTATAAATGTGAACCAATCTCCAAAGAAAAAAGGAATTTACATCATCCCACTAGACTGAAAATAAACCAAGCAGGATGACAACAGAGTGCACAGTACGGCAAGGAATGGAACCCTGGATGGTACAGCCACTAAAGTACTAAAATTCATCACAGCTATGGTAACTGAAGTCATGAATATGAAATGCCAATGGTAACTAAATTCCATAGTACCTTAACAGAAATACTGGAACTTCATGTAAACACCTAAGGTGCTTATTTTTGTACTTACTTTTTTTGTACTGAGCACTGAGGTTTTTTCGCTGAATCATCAGACTTCACCTCAGCAACACCAGTGATGCCTAATGTTCTGGGGGGTTCTTAATTAATGGGGCTGAGCTTTATCCACCTGTTCATTGCCTTGCTTGGTGCTTACTTGTACAGACCCATTAAAGTGAACAGAACTATTCGTGACAGTCAGTACCAAACCTGCACCACCAACACTGGCCCTGACTGGATTCATACTTTACAAAAAATTTTTGAATTCTTCTGAATGAAAGTGCAATAACATATTCATTTACACAGGATATAGACACCAAGAACTATTAATCTTGAAGTGGATAAAAAAAGCTCTATTTATGTGTGAAATACCAAAGAACCATTAGATTTGGTATTCAAATTTTCTTGTTTTGTGCTGTAGTTATGTACTAAAATATTCGACCTGTTCAGGTAGCTATGACTACAAGTGAAATACCATCTGTATTTCACGATCACTCAGTAAATAACTTCTGGCAGTGCAGTAAAAAGACTCATAAACTGTGTGATTTATTTGATAATGGAATAATGTTCTTCTTTGCAGACCCAGACTTTAAATTTGATTTACCTGCACAGACTTTTTATAAGCATATATACATGAGATTGATCATATTTCAAACATATTCTGAAGGAAAACTGGGGTGGTGCACTTAAAGAAGAAACTTAAATTAGAAGCTCAAATTTTAAAGAAAAAAATTAGTCAAATGTATAATAAATTAAACAGCAGAAACAGTATTTTAACTCTTCACAGAAAAAAAAATCAGCTTTTCATATTAGGAATGACTTATTAATTGATAGATCCTCTTCCTCTTTGGAAGTGATTTAAGTTGGTAAAATTTTGCACACATTTTTCGACACGATTGATCTTACAACTGTATGAGAAACACATGAGGAAAGGCTGGATTAAAGTTGGATCTCTGGTTTTTTCCACAGAACACCTCATTCTTCTGGTCCTTCTAGTGTTGCTCTCATACATATTCATTGAGTGAAACACTTTAAATTTTATAGTATTCCATGTCCAGTTTTCACTCAACAGAAGGCAAGAGATTTCAGAAGATGCAGTGCAAAGAAACGTTGCTCTTAAGGAGCTCCAAGGATAAGCCAACATAGTAAAGCATGTGCGTTCACTGACATCACTGCTGGGGAGAACACAAACACCAAATTTGGCTTTTCTCAACTTCAGAGCATACTAGGGGTCATAAGTCCCTCTACCATATCTCTTGCAGGAATTTTTACAAGTATTGATCATAGAATGTCCTGAGCTGGAAGGGACCCACAAGGGTCATCAAGTCCAACTCCTGTCCCTACACAGGACAACCCCAAATTTACACCATAAATAACCATACATGATGGTGAACCACTGATGAAAATAACTAAGTTTCCCAGGTAAAATCCCTCTTTTCAAGTAATGCATGCCAGCCTGTTGAGATCTATGGCATTTTCAGTCCACTAAAACTGACTTTGTTGGAAGTACTTAGATTTTTTACTGCATTACCTGATGCAGCAATATATCCTTGCAAATAACCAGCGCTCTCCCCTTCCCTTGATCCATATTTCAACATCATAACTTACACTGACTTTAGTAGGATATCATGCAGATAAAGATATTATTAAATAAAAGAAGGTATTAATGAGTCTGTACAAGGCTGTTGGTATCTGCCTACCCACTAATGCAGTAAAGGTTCCATCACTTTATAGGAACACTGCCTAACAGAAAAGCTGGTCTTGCTACTGTTTTTCATCACATACTAACGGATCACATGGGCAGAAATTAGTTCAGTTACAAACTTTTGTGAATTTAGTGGTTGAGCTAAGCACTACTATAAGGACAGAGATATGATAAACAATTTTACAGTCAAGTCAAACAGTTAAGCACTTTGACAGTTAAGTATTCTTACATGTCCTAGCTCAGTACAACCTTCTTCAGTGTCTGAAGTGTTAAAGAAAAACAAGAGAGCTACACTCAAATAAATCCAATGCTATCTCACCTTGCTGCATAAAAAAATTTAAGTTTAGTCGCAAAATACTACATCTCCTCCATTTCCAGATAGGGAGCCTAACTGATGGCTGATGAGACCCTAAAGTTCCACGGCTAGCTCCCCTAGAAAGAGTAGACCATGTATACAAATATATTCACACACAACACACAGGCATATTATGTAACTATCCTATTAACTAGAAAAATGGAAAATAAAGATTTCAAGTTTTTCCACACATAGGCCATGCCTAGAAGAAGGCAGGAAACTACCTGTAGTAGAGCACAAGGCAGACTTTCTTTTATACTTGAGTTTGCTTGGAAAGTTTGCTTAAGATTATATCACACTTCCAAAGTGTGTGCTGTGTGGACAGAATAAATAATTGCATTTCCCTTCTTTTTGTGGTTACTGATACATATTGATTTAGAAAAAACAACATTTAGTCTAAAGCTTGCTCTCAAAGCAATCCAGAATTTTTGTCATGTCCAGAAGCAGCATTAATGCAGGTTAGATCATTTGCTGAATAACTAGCCTGAATACAAACCTTTGTTTCACTTTTTTTTTTTAGTTTATTTTCACACTACCTGGCATTCTGTTGTAAACATAAAACCTGTTTTTATGTGCTAAACACAGCAATTGGCTACACTATTGCATCTCTTACATAAAAACTGAATTAGAAAATTAGATTAATTGTTATTCTCATTCTAATTTTTCTGGACCATTCCACCCAAACAAGACCACCAAAAGACCATCACCTCATGATCGCTGTCATTTTTAGCATTATTCTGAATACTACTTACCAAGAACAAGAGGTGAAACATTTGGTCTTCAAGTTATTTGAATTCCACTAGGATTTTCCTATTTGTCTATCTAGTAAAGAATCTCTACACAATTAATCTTCTAGTCATTCTAACAGTGTTAAAAAACTAACTGCATGTGGGGAATTATAGAATGTGAAATTGGAACCACAGAGCTTGGCTTTACAGGCTGATGATTTTGGACTAGATTCTTGTATTCAACAACCAAGTCAGAATTTTCTGAACAAGAAAAAGGAAGTCACAAAAAACCCCAACACAACAGTTGAGCAAATTCACATTTGCTCACGAGCCCTCTATCCACACATAGCTCATATAAGTTACACAGAAACGGATCACCTTTTTTTCAGACAAACATCATATACTATAAAGAATGTGACCACCTGATCAGTAGCTTATTGCAAATTATTGTATTATTACTATATCTGTGTGAAGCTGAGACAGATCTTAATTTTGTTAGGCTAGTATTTAGCCATCCTATGAGATAATGTGTCTACTTTTACTACGCTCCTTACTCCTCTTCAGTACAATCTTTATGTACTGGAAAATACAGGTCCTCCACAGACCTAATGCTTCAGCTCAAGGGAGTTCTGACAAATCCTGATATTTTTCTTGTTTTGAAGTATACTGGCTTTATAGCTCAAAGAGGCCGCATGACCAAAGAGATAGCATTTGTCCTTACCTGTTGCTCTCAAACAAAGCTCACACGATTTTTAGGGACACAGGTTTACATATAATAGTGTTTTCACTGTCAATCCTAGGCAAATTTAACCTATGCTAAACCAGTCAAGTTGGTCTTATCTACTATCCTCACTCTTTCAGCTGAATAATAAGTAACTTAATTTTTCACACATGCTTTTGTTGTTCTTTTAATCTTGACCACATTAAAAAAAAAAAAGTGTTAATGGCTACCAGAATCTAAAGCAACTGTTAGTAAAAATGTGCAAGCAACTTACACATACAAATCCCATGTGAGTATTTGTTCACTTACGTTACCAATTTCAAGCACAACTGCGGTAAACAGGCATAACTGCACTTACATAATCTTACATTTACCTCAAGCATATGAATGAGAAATTTGAGAGGTTATATATAAGCAAGTGGAACAAAAATTCTTTATTATAGTGCTTGAAAGCTGTCATAGAATCACAGAACGGTGGGGGTTGGAAGGGACCTCTGGAGATCATCTCGTCCAGCCCCCCTGCGTGAGCAGCACACCCAGAGCAGGGGCACAGGACCGCGTCCAGGCGGGGTGGGAATGTCTCCAGGGAAGGAGACTCCACGGCCTCTCTGGGCAGCCTGGGCCACTGCTCTGGCACCTGCACAAGAAAGGAGTTTTTCCTCATATTCAGGTGGAACTTCCAGTGTTCCAACTTGTGCCCGTTGCCCCTTGTCCTGTCGTCGGGCACCACTGAGAAGAGTCCAGTCCCATCCTCCTGACACCCACCCTTCAGATATTTATCGGTATTGATGAGATCCCCCCTCAGCTTTCTTTTCTCCAGGCTGAACAAACCCATGTCATAATTGTGAAATTCTAGAAAGCACATCTTAATGCATCACTATATCCCATTTTCAGCATAATTTGTAATACAAAGGGATATTCTTTATACAATATTCTGCTCTCATTATATAGTTTGTCAGGCTAACGAATTATTAGAATTTTAATGTGCACAATATTCAATAAAGTATGGTCACATGCCTTTGTGAGACACTGTTTGGTCTTTGTGTAGCAGATCATTATGCACCTTCCCATGATGAGAAGAGTAGGATAGAAATTACCAGATTATTGAGCATTGAAATGGTTCTATATGCTGAGAAGCATCTTTCATAACTCACACAACATTACAGATAATTAAAAATCTGATAACTCATTTTGTGGCAGAGAAATTAGTGAGCATAGAAAATGGTACAAATGAATCAATCCCATAATACAGAACAGAATATGGAATGCAATTTAATAGCTCTTTTTACTATATGAAGATAATTGTGTCAGCCTTATTTAAATATATATATATTCACACATATATACATATACTGCAATTTACAAGCAATTTATGAAAAAGTTTCTCACAAATTACTACATGAGTACTAAATATCTAAAACTAAAGATACATAATAATACATAAACTATGCAAATAATTCAAGGTATGTGGGATGACACAGGACATTTAATTGATAGGAAAGTGCAGAAAGTTCCCCAGTTCTAAAGCCTACCTCTCAATATTATTTTCACACAGAAAAAATTATTCTGACAATATACAATTTCTTGGCAATAAAAAGAATTAGAGCATTTACTAATTAACAATAGCTGGAGACCAGTAAGTGTACTGTTTGAAGGAGATTCAGAGGTGTGGCCTACTTCTGATCTCAGTTTATGAGGAAAAATCAATGTAATTAAATTTGTATACTTAATTGCTTCTCTCTCTCTCGTCCCCATACTGATTGGTTTCCATTTCAGAAGTGTACAGTTCTCTGAGACCTTCACAGACTAGTTAAGGCAATGTTCTACGGTGTGATTTCATTTTACGTGATTTCATAGTGTTAGATTCTCAAAAGCATGCAGCATGCGCACTCCCATTTTCCTTTAACTACTCAACTAGGCACCAGAGCAAAAAGGTTGCTTCCACCATAGCAAAACTTATCAAATCTTTTCTTATTAGCTACATTTTAACAGACTCCCTGAAATGCTACCTGCATTTGCCACCTTAGACTCAGTCCGTATTAAAATTCCCAAACCAAACTGAAACTCTGTAACAATAAATACCCTACCATAGCCTAGGAACAGCTGTGCTAATATAACTCACTATTTCCAGTAGAAAGTGGTCATCTTAATCATGACACTGAGTTTCTGAGAATGTGCCCTGTGAGTTCAAATCAAGAAAGAGATTCTACCTAAACCAAATATTCATGTAGGTATTAAAAAAATACCACATGGGCCACCTTCTTTCCAACTCATGTCTTGCAGGCTTACTTACCACCATTCAATGGTATTACCTTGAAATTCATGCCAGGTTTGTAGCTGTCTGGCATACAGCTAGAAACTGTGTATGGATATAAAGGTAAATCATGCAGTTAGCATTTCACTATCTTTCAACATGTAAACAATTTCAACCGAACATTCCTCTTACATTAGATTCAGCTCAAATTTCTGCTTATGCTATGAACTTCTATGAAATTCTTTACAATATCTGATCCATCCAGAAAAGATACACTTACTGTTTTGTGTTTTTATTGAGGTAGACGGACACTTTCAGTCTCAGTTTTGTCATTGTGCTATACCTCTTCTCTGCCTTCATCCCTCCTCCTTCGATCTCAAATTATTTTGGCTACAGATAACCTGGAGTACCACTGATTTTTCAGAATGTTTCTACTTTTAATATTTGGAGCAATATCCCTCTGACAGAGCATGAATGATTGGTTCTAAAAACCTTTTCTTTCCAAAAGTAAATTATAGCCATGTATCACAGTTTCACTATTAGTCTGAGAAGCATGAGCATTTCCTAGAAGAAAAGACCCTGAGGTACTTCACTATGATTTGAACATAAGCCATCTATACACATTATTTAAAAATCTGTACAAAAATAATGCTGGTGTGATATATTAACTTAAGTATCCTAGCTGCAGACATCTACAAATTTTGTTGACATACACCCATGGTTTTGATACAGAAATTAATTCAGACATAAAAATTACCTGATATAAATAAACGAAGCAAATATGATTTAGATGGAGTTGCTGCACTTCTGTATAAAACTACTGCATTGACCCCGACTGAGAAACCATCGCATGTTTAGGAGTTTGTGATTCACCACCTGGGCAGGCTCTGGACTGCACAGGCCGCACGGCCCAGCATGGGCGGCACAAAGCCCTTGGCCACAGGGCCACCCCAGCCAGGTCGCAGTGAGAGAGGAGCCCGCAGGCAGCCCCCTGGGTATCACGACCATGCTACCGCCCAGCCTTCCTGTTACCAACAAATGCAGCAAAGCAGCCTCATGCAAGTGCATGTGGGACACACCCGGCCTCCATCCAATGCTGCATGAATACAGGGTGCCCAACATCTAAAGGGGCATTAAGATTTACTCGCTAACCATTTTCCCCTTTTTAGTCTGTATTATTAAAGCTGTTGTCTTATTAAGCCATTTGTTGTTGAGTCTTTCCTTCTGAGATCCAGACAGAACCCTGTACCATCCCTTGCTGTCCCCGGACCCCATGCCCCTTCCCCCCATGCAGAACAACTGCCGCGTCTGATGTACTTCCCATCTGCTTCCAGTTTGCATCAGACAACCCCACACCACATTAGAGCTCAGCAGGACATAGACATCAGCAACTCTGGACAGACTTGGCTCCGTATCCAGTATCCTGTACTCCACCCTAGGGCCAGACACAGCCGCGTCAGGTGGATTAAGTTAACCAAATTCCACCATAGTCGAGTGCCACTGACAACATCTATGGATCCTGTTCATAGTCCAAATTATTTTTTCAAAGAAAAAACACCTCACACAGAACCCTGGACTGCCATTAATACAGTCTATTTGGTTTCATTTATCTTCACCTTTAATACAGAGCAAGTTTCTGTCAGTCAATCTAAAAATAGCAACAAAGTCTAATAGCAATTTGCCAACAAGGCTTTTATTTCTAATATATGTTATATAGATAAGGAATACTTGAAAGTTTCATGACTTCTTACTAGATCAATGATAGCGTATAAGGGTGTCTGACTTTTTAAAGGGAGAAACAAAGGGTTTACAGCTCCAGTCTCATTTCCTTTGAATATTCTTTCAAATTTTCAAAAAAACTTAGTAAGACTTTATTTAGTTTTCACAAGGTCAACAGACCAAAGAAAAAAACCCAAAAATTAAAAGAAAGAGCTGGTACCAGAATGGAGGAGGAAGCAAACTGAAAAGCAATATACACTTGAGAATCATAGGATTTCACTATTTGACACCTCAACATTATCAAACACTTTCCCTAAAAATCACCTCCTTTTTAAAGTTCCATGTTTCCTTCTCCTTGAATGGATTCTGAATTCAGCCTGCCCAGAGCTCTTTGGCTAAGCTTGGTCACTGCCTACGTCAACCACCCGAACACGCCCTCCAGTCACTACCAATACTACTGTCTGCCGTTGAAGACACTGCCAAAGGCTGGCTGAGCAGGACTCTTGGACTTCCAGTGTTGCCACCACCTCAGCACATGAAGGAATAACAATACAACACTTCTTAAACAAGTGACAAATTCTGAAACAAAAAGGCCAGATGATCTCAGAACCACCTAGGTATCAAAATCAAAATTTATTTCCATACAGATTTTTATGATAGCTGTCTTTATTTCTTAAGGGAATTGTCCCTGCTTGACTGAAATGACACTCTGATATACACAGCAAAGTGAATGTGACCAGTTCTTGTACTTATGGGTCACCCCTGTCAGACTGTGTTGATAAATAGAAAAGTCTGTCAGCAGAGAGTAGAGAAGGTTTCTTTCAAATAAGCACACCCTACAGCATACTTTCTGTCTGGGAGATACTGAAGTAGAAGATATCTTCTTCATTAACAATACTGAAAAGTTTACTGGGCATTTCAGGAGAAAAAGAATTAAAAGTGTTACATTTTATGTGGTTATACAGTCTGGTACACACCTCAGGATTATACCAAAGTATCATATAAATATGTGAATTGTTCCTTCAGTTGTAGCCATTATTTTAATTCCTTGGTTAAACACAAGAAAATGTTTCTTATACGGGTTTGTTGCATTTTCAGAAGTAGTTGGTAGCTTACTGTAGATGGGCAACATTCAATTTTTCAATAATTGCAGGTAATTTCTTTTTTTAAAGGACTGAAAATACATCTCAGTGAAACTTAAATATTAGTCTGTACTGGGTTTTTTTTTCCAAAAGATTACGATACACAAATGAAAATTATATTAAATCCAACACATACAACATTATGGAATTTTAAAAGTCTAAATTCAGAATTAGCACTGACCCCCACTTCTAGTGGCTTACCCCTACATTTTAGTTCAGAAATGGAGAGAGGAGAAGAATATCAACAATCAACAGTCCATTGCAAGAGGTAAAATGCTATTGAAGCTCAAGGGGCTTTTTTTGTATTCATAAAACAAAACACTACCTTCTTGTGGCAGTGTTTCTCCCCAGGTTTAGACTTTGAAATGCTGGCATTTTTTTCAGTATAGTTATAGGAATTAAAAACAGAATGAGAACTCGGAAGTTATTCCAAATATTTGATTCTTAGAGCTCACCAACGGTCAGAAAGTCAGACAGAGATGAGACTGGGCCCTAGAAGGGAAAACAGATTCCTTCAGTCTTTAGCACTACTTTGGTTTATTTCACTTTATTTACAACATCCCACAACAACAGATTACTGCACTATTATCAACAGGGCTTTAGGAGTACACTCTTACTTTAATACACGTGTCTTAGCAAACCAGGAAGAGAAACCAACGAAGACGACTTTTCCCTCTGAGCCTGAATGCCAGACTGCCAATTAAAAACTTGGATTATAAAACCATCTCTTAGGTCCAGTGGGAAAATTATGTTTTAGCTACCTAGGGCTTTTAAAAAGACACAGTCAGTCATGCATCGAGGGCAGAACTTGTCTTTGGGGCTTATTTCACAGACTTTGGTGCCTTATCAGGAGATCACAGATTTGTGACTCCATAGATTATGTCAAGTTACTGTCTCCAGCTGTCAGGATTTCCCATGGAAAGAGCACTAATAAGATGCAATAATCCAAACCACAGACAATGTGGCAGAACGCTTGAAAGAAAATACATCATTATGGTAAACACTCTTCCTTCAGATGCCACTAGAGTAACTATGCAATTCATGAGGCTTGACTTTAACAATTGGCAAGTGTTCTGTATTACTGCTGGTTTATCACTTACAGAAATTGTTTTAGTAACAGTCTTTATACATTTATTATAGAAGTCAGTCATATATAGATATGTTAGCTCTAAAACCATGATCCTATCAGACTTCTTTTTGTTCAGAAAACCTGCACACAAACAAGATTACAAATATCAAGATAATTGACTTCACTCAGGTTAGTGTAATAATAAAGTTATCTGCTCTATGTAAATTCCTATCAAAAACAGACAGACCAAGTAATCACTGATAATATTGCCAAGCACACAGAGGCAGTGTACTATTAATAAAGCATTTCTGAGTTGCTTCATCCTGCAAAGAACATAATTGGAGTGTGGATGAAATATATATCACCATTCGTCAAACTGGAATACCTAATCCCATTAAAAGAAAAAAAAAAACAACATACTGGTAATTCACCTTTTCATCTAAATAAGCAGAAAAGCTATATATAAGTAAGATTCACTGTACATAAAACATGCATTATATACCCCTAATTCATACCAAACAATTTCAGCCAAGGATAAGAGGTTTTGAAAACCTATATGATTTTATCTAAGAGCAGACCTGCTGATTCAGTGGCAATTTTTCTCAGGATTATCTCTGATTATTATGGATCCAACAAGAAGCATGTGGACCAGAACTCAGAGAAATGAATTAATCTGAGTGAAACTGAAGCAGCAGTTACAGAATGAAATTCTGACACAGTATCCTCCCAGACAATGACTTTACAAAGTATTAGCGGAGTGCGCCTGCTGCGGCAATACAATATGAATTTATCCCAGAGGAATATAAAAAGCAGAATCTTCCCATAATAGGGCAGAGAGAGCCTTTTTTCTTTTTAGCTACAATGAATTTGCATCCAGTGGTGAGACACCAGTCATCAGATCGTTACTGCAGGAACACTGGTGGCAGCCATTATTACAAGAAGTCTTTAAATATAATGAAGTAATAATATAAGGGCGGGGGGGAGTTTCAGAGCAGCCTTGTGTGTGTACTTGTTATTCTTACCACTTGCTGTGAATATCACTGGGAAAGGTCACTTGAATCCAGCAGTTCACAGCATCATGAACTGCTGGCTCAGATAAAGGCATTAGACTGTGGAAGATGATAATATGTTCTTCCTTCTCTAAGATATTAATCTAAGCTACACCTCTTGAGCCCTACACAAGAATTTTAATTTGCCCAGCAAGTATAGCATTGAACCCTATCAAAATATTTTCTTTTGATAGTGGTGCAAAATCACAAAAAGCCTTTTAATGAACCATTTAAATCCCACTGTTTACAGCAGATTAGTGTCCCCATGCAGTGTGGCCAGGGTCTAAAGATACTCACTACACCATAATATGCCATAAAAGTGGATGCTACCAAAAATCACCTCCACTCAACTATGTCTAACACTGATATCTAAAAGCTGCTTATTAGCATCACCATACTTTTCATGACTCATTTCACTTGACCAACAGACGTGATAAGTAAATTGCTGCGTTTCAGCTTCTTTTGCCTTTTTACTGTACTGTTCTCGAAACAACTCATTTTAATACCCTGTGCAGTATCACCCTATCTGTAAGCATGACTTTGGGAAGGATGTTTCACTTCCACTTCTTCCAGACCTCCTCTGTACAGACACAGTAATTCATGGTTTAACAGTATACAGGCTCCTTTGATTTCCATAATAATTTCTGGAAATGAGGCTCAGATCACATCTTTTAGGAGTGTAATTAAATTGAACCATATATTGAAAATACTGTTTGTGTTCTGTATATTTAGTTGCAAAGTGAAATATTTTAATGCAAGATACTTTACATATGCATCAACATTCAAAATCCCATGAAAGAAACTTCTGGGTTTGACTCATCCTTGGCAACATTAAGCCAAGCTTTATACAGTTTTCCTTTGCATTAAGCCCCCAGGTTAGCACATTTTGCATCAGCTGAAATATTGCCCAAGCACTCAAAAAAAACATAGATCAGGAAAAACAAAATTACATGGCGTTAAGTGGAAACATGATCTTTAAACTTAAAAAAAAGGCAGAAAGAAAATAAAAAATAAAAAGTAGAATGATTTTTCTGGCCTTACTGTTTTTAGATTTTTATCATTATTCCATCAGTATTTCTCAAGTGGAGATCCAAGAAACACAACTTAACATGTATATCAGAGATACCTTCTGTTCTCCACATGTAAAATTTTCAGCCTTTTAAGAAGAACTGTTGAAATTATATGTTTTTGAACTATTCTGCAATTACTTTTTTTTTTCCCAAAACAAGATAAAACCATGACAAACATTTTGCATTTTTCCCTTTAAACACTGCAAAATCAGTCAAAACCTGTAACACTATTTAGTATCTGGCTGTAACATTGATTAGTGTCTCAAGCAATACCAAATGAAATAAAAATGTGCTTATAAAAAAATCACATCATGTAAAGTCATTTCTTTTGTATCTTTATGCTAGAATAGGAAAGAAAAAGACTTATGTGATAAAAAGTACCAAAGTAAAAGCAAATCATACAATGCTGTATAGGTCAGAAACTTTGAAATGTGCAAGATGGATCCCTTTTTCCTTGTCTTTTAACATTTCAAGGTTTACATTTTTGAGCAAGGTCTAGTTACCAATAGCAAGCCCCATTTTTTTTTGTTTAGCAGCATACATAACGTATGTTTGATATGTACCACTTAAACGCAATGCAAAGCTAGCTAGAACTAGTTTAAAGAATCACTACCAGGATTTTATAGTACCTTACAGTAACTATTCCCTGCTCTTTTTTAATATCACAGAGACGGCTGAAATGGAAGTATTGCATGGCCTTGTTTGAACAGATACATGCATCAAGAGCCCTTATTACAATAAATATAAAAGCATTTGCTGAACTTAAAATCCACTTAATAAGAAAGGAAAAAGAAATACTACTAGCTCTGCAGGATTACCAGTCACACAATGGGATCAATGTTCAGAGCAATAGCTGTGGTGAAACTGCATAAATAAGTCACAGCCGGAATTATGTGTAGTTGAGATTTATCTGTTTACACTGGGAAAATTTGAGCAATGGATTGTTAAAAGTAAAAATGTTTAGAATTTACCCAGACTAAAAAGGCAAATTTGTCAACTGCATCCCTACTCCTACCAATATTTAAGTATTTACAGGCATTTGGGAAATCTCCTTCAAACACAGTTATTTCTCACTGCATTTCCAGGGTGGGGGCTGACATTCACATCCCAGCCAAAATTTCAGCATATATAGAAGGAACTATGTAAATTTAGTTACACTACTAAAAATTTTAGGACCATATTTTTAGAAGTACTACAGTGCCTTTAAAATTTGATTCTTTGGGAAAAAAATAATACCCCAAAAAGCAGCTGAACAGGCCAATAAAAAACCTAGGATTTAGAGGTGATAAGGATCCAAATCAGAGAACTAAACTTCTTTGTCAGATCTGTCAGTAGGTCTGATTTGTATATGACTTAAGAATCACTCTGACTTTATGTTTCCCCATTGGGTAGCCAAAAATATCAAGTTTCTGCCCCCTGGTTGGGAACATCAGATAAAGCTCAAAGTCCAAATGTCAGTCATCAATATGTGGTTACACAAAGACAGCAAACTTCATCAGAGAAATCATGTATGATATGAAATTGTGCTAGGCAGATCACTAGCAAATCGACTCATATCTACATGTACTTTCTCACCTGTGTCAGGGATTGATTTAAATCAGCATCTTAGAAAGAGACTGTTCCGTTAATGTTTTCTCATATTGCCCAGTACCAAAGCTTTGATGCATAATGCCACATTGTATTTTGGTAGGTACCTATTAGAGAGAAAAATCACAGAGGCACAAGCCTTAAGTTAACTAAAATTCTGCATTTCATCTGAACTTGTCTCCAGAATAGCTTTTAAATTCATTCCGTATGACTGCACAGTGGGATACCTCACTTATTTTTCTCTATTATGGAAGAAGGAAAAATGGTCTATTTGTTTTTTAGAGTGCAAAAACTCCATGTTATACAGGGCTTTCAAATGACTGAACAATTCAATGATAAAAAGGGGATGCATCTGCTGACAGTTGCAGTGCAAACTATTCCTGTTCTTTGAAGTTATTTGATGGAAACAAGTAATTGAAGCTCTATTTATAATAATTTGTGCTTAGAAATGACCTTTTATTTCTCATCCAAGATAATGAAATACTTGAAATATCCATACACCCACACACACAAATTTATAGTAGTGTATCTTCTAAGACTGCTGGTGCATTCAAGGTGAGTTTTCTACTGAATTACAATAAATTACTTAGAATTTTCTAATTCCAGCATTCTTAAAAGAAAACCTCTTTCTAGTGCTCTGTGCATCTTATTTTTTTGCATGAGAACAGGGGAAATCCATTTGAATCTCCTAAAGATGCATTTCTCAAAAGAGATAATTAACTACTTTATTCCACTCATTTCTATCTGCAAAGCATTCACTGGGATGACTTTTTGATTGTGTATTGTTTTAGGGCCCTAACACACAGCAGTGTTTTTATTACATCCTTAAAATGTTTGCATCATACATTATAATCACAACATACATAGCGGTTATAGACATTCATGTGAGCACTTCATTTACTATATGCCAGAAGGTAATAACAACATTTTATATTACACCATAGAATCCCAAAGCATTTAAAAGCATTAGCAAGTTAAATTATATGACAACTTTGTGAACTAGGTAAAGATCACTTCAAGATAACTTTCTACACTAATGAAATGAAATCATTTTTATATGAATAATGTTCTAATTAGTGAAGAACAAACACTGGAATTAAAAATATACTAAAATTGTCCAGCAGGAACAATGTTATATTTCAGTCCAAAACCTCACTATAGAATATTCACGAGACCACCACCCTTAGAAAACGTTGTAAAATTACTAGTGCTATTGATCATGATAAACATCATTTTGTATTACTCTGATGAAAACCAGTGAGTACGCTATAAATGGCAAATGCACTTTGCTTTTGGTGTAATACAGTTTGTTCAGCTCTTTTGTCTAGAATATAAACTAAACAACTGCAAAACTTTCTGTCGTCGTTTAGCCTCAGTCAGCAACCAAGCCCCACGCAGCCGCTCGCTCTCTCCCTGCCCCCCCCAATGGGATGGGGGAGAGAATCAGAAGAGTAAAAGTGAGGCAACTCCTGGGTTGAGATAAAGACAGTTTAATAGGGAAAGAAAGAGCCGCACACGCAAGCAAAGCAAAACAAGGCATTCATTCACTGCTTCCCATGGGCAGGCAGGTGTTCAGCCATCTCCAGGAAAGCAGGGCTCCATCACGCATAACCATTACCTGGAAAGACAAACGCCATCACTCCAAACATCCTGAACTTCTTCCTCTTCCCCCAGCTTTACATGCTGAGCATGACATCATATGGTGTGGGACATCCCTGGGGTCAGTTGGGGTCAGCTGTCCCGGCTGTGTCCCCTCCCAGCCTCCAGTGCACCCGGCACAGCACGGGGAGCTGAAAAAGTCCTTGACTAGTGTAAGCGCTACTGAGCAACAACTAAAATATATCCGCATTATCACCACTGCTTCAGCACAAATCCAAAACATAGCCCCGTACTAGCTGCTGCGAAGAAAATTAACTCAGCTAAAACCAGGACACTTTCTAAAAAAGTTATTCTTAAAAAGTTCTTGAGATGAAAGGTGCTATATCTCAGCTTTTCTTAAAGTGTGATCTTTTACCTACTAGGATTAGAGAGAAGTTTCACATTAACTTTACTGGAAGCAGGATACTATTTTGTACGGTAATTCTTTATGATCACAATCTATAAAAAAATTCCCATCAAGATTTATCTCATGGTTAGAATACAACACACAAAATGTAACAACGATTTTACCAATGCAAACCAAGAGAAGCTCATTTAGTGTTGTTCTATCATCACTGTCAAAAAAGCATAAACAAGCAGGTCTTGCACTGTACTCCAAAAGTTACAAAACCCCCAAACTTTGCAAGTTTTAAAAGCACATTTCAGAAACATACTTTCATTTTTGAAGTCTCACCATCCAGATACAAATACAGGGGGTTGCTAGGGAACTGCACCAACCATTCCTATTCTTCCAGTTATCATAAGGGTACACGGGGAAGAAGTTCCTTGTGAGGTACTATGGCCAGAGAACAAATCAATTACATGCTCATAGTACACCTGGAAGCAAAACTGAAACCACTGCTGAACGGGGAAGGCAAATAGTACCACTTTGTACTTGCTGGATTCTAAACAAAGCCCTCTTATTTGAACCATTACCTGAATATCATGCAGCTGTGAATAGCAGAAGTAGCTTTGCAGAATGCTCGTGTACCTCCTTGACTTGGAGGAGGACAGTGTGTGATTTCATAGAACTGAAAAGACTTAAGATAAAAACTTATTGCATCTTCCACAATATTTAATAAAAATTGTTGAGGCATATTTGCAAATCAGTAGTGAATTTGACATTTACCATATGTTCACACACAGCTTTCTTCACTGTATGAACAATATAAAAACTTCCCATAAAGCTCCACTAATTAAATTAAAATAGAAAATGACAAACGGGATGAAGAGCTGACAGTTCTCATAAGTGCAAACCAGACTAAGCATTCATCTTAAATCCTAATAGCACCATCTGATGGAGGATCATCACACACTACAGAAAAGATTCAGAGTGTGCTAGAATTTCGTTAATTTGAAAATGTTTTAGTACATTTCCTTAATTTGTGTAATAAACTGTAGACATAAGTATCCAGGATAGTGATGATCTGCTAAATAAACTTAATGTAGGTTTTGACATTTTAAGTCAATAAAAGTTGTGATTTAGTAGGAAGCAAATCCAGACTGAGGCTAAGCCAAAAGGAAGAAAAACAGTTTCTTGTCAGCGCTCTTTCCAGACACCTCTTTATGTAAGGCTGGATAATAAATTTAAGCACATCTGGTATCAAAGTCAAGTCTTTATTGCTTATAGGCACTCAGGTTCCCGATATGGACTAAAATATAAGTGAAGAATTAAATGTTTCTGCTCCCTTAAAGGATACCAAGTAGGATAATTTTTTAACACTAGGGTCACTGAATATGAGAATGGTGGAAGAGAAGAACACAGGCATCACAAAGGTAACTCTGGAGGAGAAAACCATGGGGATCAGAGAGCTGCATGCAAAACATACCGAGTATCTAACCAGAAGGATGGCATGCCACAACTAAATTACATGAATATTAATTACACAACATTTAAAACAGTTGGGATTACAGGTGTTCCAAGAATTTTTTACAAAACATAGCTCCTTCAGAAAAGTAATGAGAAATTAGCTTAACTATGACAATATTTGGTACTGAAAAAATGTAGATAATTTTCTTTCTTTCAAAATTATTCTTCACCTTTTTCTGTGTGTTTTAATATTAGTTTAAAACTTTTATTAACTTCCAGTTCTTTTTCTTTTTTTCTTTGTGGAGAATTCTGTGACTTGAAAATTAAATACATCAAAAGCAGCAACTGTTTTCATAAAATTAGGCAGTTAAACTAGTAAATATTTACACAGCAAACAGACCACACAAAAGAACTAAAAAGGCCTTTTCGAGGTTTAGTACCATTTAGCAGCTGAAAAGGTGATTGATCCATAGATTTTTGGCATACACATCCCAAATGAACACACAGAAACACTAGAGTCTTTCAAAAAGAAAGCTTCTTTCTTTCTGAAGAACAATTTTTTTTCTCTCTTTTCTTTTTGAAAAGAAAATTTTCTTTCATCTAGAAATCACAAGACTGTTTCAAGCCAAACAAGAGCTTTAGTTAAACAGGAACATTACAAAATTAAGAAGGAACACTGTACCTAGAACATGAGTGCAGCTGCTGTTTTGCTGTTCAGAGCCACTCACTAAACACCAAAACAGAAAGGGGAAGAAACAGTACTTTATAAAAACACAGACAAATCTAACCTACTTGTCTAAATAGTAGGAGTCTTGTTAAAGTTTTAAGGAACAATATCATCAGGGCTATAGATGATTCAGCCTATTTAGCTCCCGATATTTCCACTGAAATTCTCAGGCTTTCATTCCCCTACTAATTCCCATCATTCCCTTGAAGTATGCATGAAAAATACTTCGTTGACTAACCAACTCCACAAATTGATTCCTCTCAAACTAAAGTTCAAAACATTGAAAAAACAGCATTCTTCTGATTCTTGAGAGCCAAGTGACCACACTCGCTCAAATCAGCTTACAATATAAATCAACCAACAGCAATCACTTCCAGTAAAAAATAGTAATGGGCCTATACTGTATGGTTTACACTACGAAGTTTAGCAGTTGTTGCAACATTAATTTGCATAAAGACTGGCACAGACAGTAAAAGAGATTTGCACTTTGAGGAAACCATCACCTCGATATATCTTGTATGTTATACATACACCCACCCACTGAGTAGATGAATCTACTCCATAGGTAGAACAGATGACAAGTATTAGAACTTAACAATTGTCTTAAAATATAATAAAACCTTTGATTTTTCTACTCTCCTAGCCTCCTAAGTAAAAGATGATTAGGACAGTGGTTTCGCTTGTGTCTTCATTGTATGAAGAACTTATAAAATCTGGCTAGAACCAAAAGCAATAGCTGTCATACCACTGTTTTCATTACTGTTACTGCTACTCTATATGGAGTAGATAAAAGATTCCCTCCCACTGCAGCTCAGGATTTCAGACAATGTCAAAGCTGTTTGCATATTTTCATGCTAATAAAATGAAAAATCTATGACACCAAAGACACAGTCATAGAATATCTTTGCTTCATCCCTCACCTCATGATTCATAACAGAATTTACTATGCTTTGCTGTATCAGATGGCCCTTAAACTCAAGGGCTCCTCATCCAAAGTCATCCAGGAAAAATAAATTCACAAGTAATATGCTTTCTCTTTGGCAGCCTCAAGTGTGTGCAGTTTAGATTGTTTCTTTATTGCCAAATTAATTACATAATACTTAAATACCTTCATACGTACTGAGAAGCCGAATCCCTCGATTTTTCTGCCATGCCTGGCAGCCTCCTTCACCAGAAGCCATTGCTTCTACCAGATCTGAACACATTCCAGATACAAGCCCTTCTCTTTTTATTTTAGGTCAATAGGTTTTTTTTCCCCTCTCTCATTCTCTAAAAGGTGAATAATCTAAAACATTACTTTAACTTTAAAGATGATAACTTCAATACACTTTTCCCCTTCACTGAACTGCAAGTCCAAGAGTAAAACTGTTAGTCCAAACCATCTGTTCCACTATCAAAAGAGAAAACAAATGATCTAATGCAGGACCTCATTAGCATACATATTGTTAACCATCATAGCAGCATTAAATAATAGCGAAAGGGGGAAAACTAAAAAATGCAGTGACAGGTACTTTAGACAGAACCAGACAGTGGAAAATGTAGAGGAATCTAGAAGAAAAGAAGTTAATTAATTGGTCCTACAAAGGCAGAAAAATCCACATGGATCACTTTACAAGAGTTCCATTACTGTTTTGAGTAAATGGGTTGGATTCTGTCTGCCCTTGTAATAAGAATATGAACTGGCAAGCATTTTGTTCTGTTGACCTCTGAGATTAGTAGCACCTTTATCTCCTGGCAGATACTCTGAAGACAAGAAGCCTACAACCTCCAAGGAAATTCTGTTTATTGTTATTTATATGCTTAAAAGAAAAAAAAAACCACACAA